>JAAWXA010001124.1:0-11017 GCA_038090715.1 Florisuga fusca | reverse complement strand
CGAACAATCGGGCTATGGGTTTGCATTTTAGGTGTAACCCTGAATATACCACCCCTCGACCGCCACAGCCCATTTTCCTCAATAGGGCTCCCAGACTCCGAGTGCTTCGGACTGGACAAAAGATGCAAAGACTGACCATTGAAAACTTTGGCTGGCCCTAACCCTCACATGCCACCCTACCCACCCTCGAAGGCCACAGCCCATTTTCCCAAATAGAGCCCCCTTAAAATACGAACTCTTGGGACAGGGCAAACAGACAGTGCTACGATTGACCACTTAAAACTATTGCTGGTTTTAATATTCACATGCCACCCTACCCACAGCACCACAGAAGACCGGGCTACGGGCTTTTATTTTACAAACCCTAACCCTAACACTAACCGTAACCCTAATTCTATCCTAAACCCTAACATAGAACATTTATGAACAGGAGTAGTAAAAATGGAAAGAGTGAGCACTGAAAACTTTGGCTGGCCCTAACCCTCACATGCCACCCTACCCACAGCACCACCAACAATCGGGCTACGGGTTTGCATTTTAGGAGGAAACCCGAATATACCACACCTGGACGACCACAGCCCATTTTCCTCAATAGGGCTCCCAGACTCCGAACGCTTGGGACTGGACAAAAGATGCAAAGACTGACCACTGAAAACTTTTGGCTGGCCCTAACCCTCACATGCCACCCTACCCACAGCACCACCAACAATCGGGCTACGGGTTTGCAAGTTAGGAGGAACAGCGAATATACCACCCCTCGACGGCCACAGCCCATTTTCCTCAATAGGGCTACCAAACCCAGAACGCTTGGGACTGGACAAAAGATGCAAAGAGTGACCACTGAAAACTTTGGCTGGCCCTAACCCTCACAGGCCACCCTACCCACAGCACCACCAACAATCAGGCTACGGGTTTGCATTTTAGGAGGAACCCCGAATATACCACCCTTGGACGGCCACAGCCCATTTTCCTCAATAGGGCTCCCAGACTCCGAACGCTTGGGACTGGACAAAAGATGCAAAGAGTGACCACTGAAAACTTTGGCTGGCCCTAACCCTCACATGCCACCCTACCCACAGCACCACCAACAATCGGGCTACGTGTTTGCATTTTAGGAGGAACCCCGAATATACCACCCCTCGATGGAAACAGCCCATTTTCCTCAATAGGGCTCCCAGACTCCGAACGCTTGGCACTGGACAAAGGATGCAAAGACTGACCACTGAAAACTTTGGCTGGCCCTAACCATCACATGCCACTTTACCCACAATACCACCAACAATCGGGCTAGGGGTTTGCATTTAACCAGAAATCTGGACTAAACCCACCCTCGACGGCCACAGCGCATTTTCCCCAATAGAGCTCCCTTATAATACGAACTCTTGGGACTGGCAAACAGATGCTACGATTGACCACTGAAAACTTTTGCTGGTTTTTATATTCACATGCTACCCTACCCACAGCACCACAGAAGTCCGGGCTACGGGTTTTGATTTTACAAACCCTAACCCTAACCCTACCCCTAATTCTAACCCTAACCCTAACATTGAGCATTTATGAACAGGAGTAATAAAAATGGAAAGAGTGACCACTGAAAACTTTGGCTGGCCCTAACCCTCACCTGCCACCCTACCCACAGCACCACCAACAATCAGGCTACGAGTTTGCATTTGACCAGAAACCTGGACTATACAACCCCTCGTGGGCCAGAGCCCATTTTCCCCAAAAGGGCTCCCTAAGGATACAAACTTTCAGGTCTGGCAAACAAATGCCATGATTGACCACCGAAAATTTTTGCTGGTTTTTATATACACATGCCACCCTATCCACAGCACCACAAAAGACCGGGCTACAGGTTTTTATTTTACAAACCCTAACCCTAACCCTAACCCTAACCCTAGCCCTAATTCTAACCTTAAACCTAACATAGAGCATTTATGAACAGGAGTAGTAAAAATGGAAAGACTGACCACTGAAAACTTTGGCTGGCCCTAACCCTCACATGCCACCCTACCCACAGCACCACCAACAATCAGGCTAAGAGTTTGCAGTTGACTAGAAACCTGGACTATACCACCCCTCGAGGGCCAGAGCCCATTCTCCCCAATAGGGCTCCCTAAGGAGACAAATTTTCAGGTCTGCCAAACAAATGCCAAGATTGACCACCGAAAACTTTTGCTGGTTTTTATATTCACATGCCACCCTATCCACAGCAACCCCAGAAGACCGGGCTACAGGTTTTTAGTTTACAAACCCTTCCATTAACAATAACCCTACCCCTAATTTTAACCTTAACGCTAACAGAGGGAATTTATGAACAGGAGTAGTAAAAATGGAAAGAGTGAGCACAGAATACTTTGGCTGGAACTAAGACTCACATGCCACCCTTCCTACAGCACCACCAACAATCGGGCTACGGGTTTGCATTTGACCACAAACCTCGACTATACGACCCCTCGACAGCCACAGCCCAATTTCCTCAATAGGGCTCCCAGACTCAGAACGCTTGGGACTGGACAAATGATGCAAAGACTGAGCACTGAAAACTTTGGCTGGCCCTAACCCTCACATGCCACCCTACCCACAGCACCACCAACAATCGGGCTACGGGTTTGCATTTTAGGAGGAACCCCGAATATACCACCCCTCGACGGCCACAGCCCATTTTCCTCAATAGGGCTCCCAGACTCCGAACGCTTGGGACTGGACAAAAGATTCAAAGACTGAGCACTGAAAACTTTGGCTGGCCCTAACACTCACATGCCACCCTACACACAGCACTACCAGTAATCAAGCTACGGGTTTGCATTTTAGGAGGAACCCCAAATATACCACCCCTCGACCGCCACAGCTCATTTTCCTCAATAGGGCTCCCAGACTCCGAGTGCTTGGGACTGGAAAAAACATGCAAAGACTGACCACTGAAAACTTTGGCTGGCCCTAACCCTCACATGTCACCCTACCCACAGCACCACCAGAAATCAAGCTACGGGTTTGCATTTCAGGAGGAACCCCAAATGTACCACTCTTCTACGGCCACAACCAATTTTCCTCAATAGGGCTACCAAACCCCGAACGCTTGGGACTGGATAAAAGATGCAAAGAGTGAACACTGAAAACTTTGGCTGGCCCTAACCCTCACGTGCCACCCTACCCACAGCACCACCAACAATTGGACTACCGGTTTGCATTTTAGGAGGAACCCCGAATATACCACTCTTTGACGTCCACAGCCCATTTTCCTCAATAGGGCTCCCAGAATCCAAACGCTTGGGACTGGACAAAAGATGCAAAGACTTACCACTGAAAACTTTTGCTGGCCCTAACCATCACATGCCACCTTACCCACAATACCACCAACAATCGGGCTAGGGGTTTGCATTTTACCAGAAACCTGGACTAAACCCACCCTCGACGGCCACAGCACATTTTCCCCAATAGAGCTCCCTTAAAATACGAACTCTCGGGATTGGCAATCAGATGCTACGATTGACCACTGAAAATTTTTGCTGTTTTTTATATTCACATGCCACCCTACCCACAGCACCACAAAAGACCGGGTTACGGGCTTTTATTTTACAAACCCTAACCCTAAACCTAACCCTAACCCTAATTCTATCCTAAACACTAACATAGAGCATTTATGAACAGGAGTAGTAAAAATGGAAAGACTGACCACTGAAAACTTTGGCTGGCCCTAACCCTCACATGCCACCCTACCCACAGCACCACCAACAATCAGGCTACGGGTTTGCATTTTAAAAGGAACCCCGAATATACCACCCCTGGATGGCCACAGCCCGTTTTCCTCAATAGGGCTCCCACACTCCGAACGCTTTGGACTGGACAAAAGATGCAAAGACTGAGCACTGNCTAACCCTCACATGCCACCCTACCCACGGCACCACCAACAATCGGGCTACGGGTTTGAATTTTAGGAGGAACCCCAAATACACCACCCCTTGACGGCAATAGCCCATTTTCCTGAAGAGGGCTCCCAGACTCCGAACGCTTGGGACTGGACAAAAGAGGCAAAGAGTGAGTACTGAAAACTTTGGCTGGCCCTAACCCTCACATGCCACCCTACCCACAGCACCACCAACAATCGGGCTACGGGTTTGCATTTTAGGAGGAACCCTGAGTATACCACCCTTGGACGGCCAAAGCCCATTTTTCTCAATAGGGCTCCCAGACTCTGAACGCTTGGGACTGGACAAAAGATGCAAAGACTGACCACTGAAAACTTTGGCTGGTTTTTATATTCACATGCCACCCTACCCACAGCACCACAAAAGACCGCACTACGGGTTTTTATTTTACAAACCCTAACCCTAACCCTAATCCTACCCCTAATTTTAACCTTAACCCTAACATAGAGCATTTATGAACAGGAGTAGTAAAAATAGAAAGAGTGACCACTGAAATCTTTGGCTGGCCCTAACCCTCACCTGCCACCCTACCCACAGCACCACCAACAATCGGGCTACGGGTTGGCATTTTAGGAGGAACACCGAATATAACACCACTCAACGGCCACATCCCATTTTCCTCAATAGGGATCCCAGACTCCGAATGCTTGGGACTGGACAAAAGATGCAAAGACTGACCACTGAAAACTTTGGCTGGCCGTAACTCTCACATGCCACCCTACCCACAGCACCACCAACAGTCGGGCTACGGGTTTTCATTTTAGGAGGAACCCCGAATATACCACCCCTCGACGGCCACATCCCTTTTTCCTCAATAGGGCTCCCAGACTCTGAACGCTTGGGACTGGACAAAAGATGCAAATACTGACTACTGAAAACTTTTGCTGGCCCTAACCCTCACATGCCGCCCTACCCACAGCACCACCAACAATCGGGCTACGGGTTTGCATTTTAGGAGGAACTCCGAATATACAAACCCTCGACGGCCACAGCCCATTTTCCTCAATAGGGCTCCCAGACTCCGAACGCTTGGGACTGGACAAAAGATGCAAAGACTGACAACTGAAAACTTTGGCTGGCCCTAACCCTCACATGCCACCCTACCCACAGCACCACCAACAATCGGGCTACGGGTTTGCATTTTAGGAGGAACCCCTAGTATACCACCCCTCGAGGGCCAGAGCCCATTTTCCCAATAGGGCTCTCTTAGGATACGAACTTTCGGGTCTGGCAAACAGATGCTACGATTGATCACTGAAAACTTTTGCTGGTTTTTATATTCACATGCCACCCTACCCACAGCACCACAAAAGACCGGGCTATGGGTTTTTATTTTACAAACCCTAACCCTAACCCTAACCCTACCCCTAATTCTAACCTTAACCCTAACATAGAGCATTTATGAACAGGAGTAGTAAAAATGGAAAGAGTGACCACTGAAAACTTTGGCTGGCCCTAACCCTCACCTGCCACCCTACCCACAGCACCACCAACAATCAGGCTACGAGTTTGCATTTGACCAGAAACCTGGACTATACCACCCCTCGAGGGCCAGAGCCCATTTTCCCCAATAGGGCTCCCTAAGGATACAAACTTTCAGGTCTGGCAAACAAATGCCAAGATTGACCACCGAAAACTTTTGCTGGTTTTTATATTCACATGCCACCCTATCCACAGCACCACAAAAGACCGGGCTACAGGTTTTTAGTTTACAAACCCTACCATTAACCCTAACCCTACCCCTAATTTTAACCTTAACGCTAACACAGGGAATTTATGAACAGGAGTAGTAAAAATGGAAAGAGTGAGCACAGAATACTTTGGCTGGCCCTAACACTCACATGCCACCCTACCTACAGCACCACTAACAATCGGGCTACGGGTTTGCATTTGACCACAAACCTCGACTATACGACCCCTCGACAGCCACAGCCCAATTTCCTCAATAGGGCTCCCAGACTCCAAACGCTTGGGACTGGACAAAAGATGCAAAGACTGACCACTGAAAACTTTGGCAGGCCCTAACCCTCACATGCCACCCTACCCACAGCACCACCAACAATCGGGCTACGGGTTTGCATTTTAGGAGGAACCCCGAATATACCACCCCTCGACGGCCACAGCCCATTTTCCTCAATAGGGCTCCCAGACTCCGAACGCTTGGGACTGGACAAAAGATGCAAAGACTGACCACTGAAAACTTTGGCTGGCCCTAACCCTCACATGCCACCCTACCCACAGCACCACCAACAATTGGGCTACGGGTTTCCATTTTAGGAGGAACCCCGAATATACCACCCCTGGACGGACACAGCCCATTTTCCTCAATAGGGCTCCCAGACTCCGAACGCTTGGGACTGGACAAAAGATACAAAGAGTGACCACTGAAAACTTTGGCTGGCCCTAACCCTCACATGTGTCTCTATCCACAGCACCACCAGAAGTCGGGCTACGGGTTTTCATTTTAGGAGGAAAACCGAATATACCACCCCTCGACGGCCACATCCCTTTTTCCTCAATACGGCTCCCAGACTCCGAACGCTTGGGACTGGACAAAAGATGCAAAGACTTACCGCTGAAAACTTTGGCTGGCCCTAACCCTCACATGCCACCCTACCCACAGCACCACCAACAATCGGGCTACGGGTTTGCATTTTAGGAGGAACCCCGAATATACCACCCCTCGACGGCCACAGCCCATTTTCCTCAATAGGGCTCCCAGACTCCGAACGCTTGGGACTGGACAAAAGATGCAAAGACTGACCACTGAAAACTTTGGCTGGTTTTTATATTCACATGCCACCCTACCCACAGCACCACAAAAGACCGCACTACGGGTTTTTATTTTACAAACCCTAACCCTAACCCTAATCCTACCCCTAATTTTAACCTTAACCCTAACATAGAGCATTTATGAACAGGAGTAGTAAAAATAGAAAGAGTGACCACTGAAATCTTTGGCTGGCCCTAACCCTCACCTGACACACCCTACCCACAGCACCACCAACAATCGGGCTACGGGTTTGCATTTTAGGAGGAACCCCGAATATACCACCCCTGGACGGCCACAGCCCATTTTCCTCAATAGGGCTCCCAGACCTTGAACGCTTGGGACTGGACAAAAGATGCAAATACTGACTACTGAAAACTTTTGCTGGCCCTAACCCTCACATGCCGCCCTACCCACAGCACCACCAACAATCGGGCTACGGGTTTGCATTTTAGGAGGAACTCCGAATATACAAACCCTCGACGGCCACAGCCCATTTTCCTCAATAGGGCTCCCAGACTCCGAACGCTTGGGACTGGACAAAAGATGCAAAGAGTGAGCACTGAAAACTTTGGCTGGCCCTACCCCTCACATGCCACCCTACCTACAGCACCACCAACAATCGTTCTATGGGTTTGCATTTTAGGAGGAACCCCAAATATACAACCACTCGACGACCACAGCCAATTTTCCTCAAGAGGGCTCCCAGACTCCGAACGCTTGGGACTGGACAAAAGATGCAAAGACTGACCACTGAAAACTTTTGCTGGCCCTAACCCTCACATGCCACCCTACCCACAGCACCACCAACAATCGGGCGAGGGGTTTGCATTTTACCAGAAACCGGAACTAAACCAACCCTCAATGGCCACAGCCCATTTCCCCCAATAGGGCTCCCTTAAAATACGAACTCTCGGGACTGGCAAACAGATGCTACGATTGATCACTGAAAACTTTTGCTGGTTTTTATATTCACATGCTACCCTACCCACAGCACCACAGAAGACCGGGCTACGGGTTTTGATTTTACAGCCCTAACCCTAACCCTAACCCTAACCCTACCCCTAATTCTATCCTAAACCCTAACATTGAGAATTTATGAACAGGAGAAGTAAAAATGGAAAGAGTGAGCACTGAAATCTTTGGCTGGCCCTAACCTTCACATGCCACCCTACCCACAGCACCACCAACAATCGGGCTACGGGTTTGCATTTTAGGAGGAACCCCAAATATACCACCCCTCAACGGCCACAACCCATTTTCCTCAATAGAGTTCACAGACTCCAAACACTTGGGACTGGACAAAAGATGCAAAGACTGACCACTGAAAACTTTTGGTGGCCCTAACCCTCACATGCCACCCTACCCACAGCACCACCAACAATCGGGCTACGGGTTTGCATTTTAGGAGTAACCTCGAATATACCACCCCTCATTGGCCACAACCCGTTTTCCTCAATAGGGCTCCCAGACCCTGAACGCTTGGGACTGGACAAAAGATGCAAAGACTGACCACTGAAAACTTTTGGTGGCCCTAACCCTCACATGCCACCCTACCCACAGCACCACCAACAATTGGACTACCGGTTTGCATTTTAGGAGGAACCCTGAATATACCACCCGTGGACGGCCACAGCCCATTTTCCTCAATAGGGCTCCCAGACTCCGAACGCTTGGGACTGGACAAAAGATGCAAAGAGTGAGCACTGAAAACTTTCCGATCTCTGGCCCTAACCCTCACATGCCACCCTACCCACAGCACCACCAACAATCGGGCTACGGGTTTGCATTTTAGGAGGAACTCCGAATATACCACCCCTGGACGGCCACAGCCCATTTTCCTCAATAGGGCTCCCAGACTCCGAATGCTTGGGACTGGACAAAAGATGCAAAGACTGGGCACTGAAAACTTTGGCTGGCCCTAACCCTCACATGCCACCCTACCCACAGCACCACCAGTAATCAAGCTACGGGTTTGCATTTTAGGAGGAACCCCGAATATACCACCCCTCGACGGCCACAGCCCATTTCCCACAATAGGTCTACCAAACCCCGAACGCTTGGGACTGGAAATATAATGCAAAGACTGAGCACTGAAAACTTTGGCTGGCCCTAACCCTCACATGCCACCCTACCCACAGCACCACCAACAATCGGGCTACGGGTTTGCATTTTAGGAGGAACCCTGAATATAACACCCCTCGACAGCCACTGCCCATTTTCCTCAATAGGGCTCCCAGACTCCGAACGCTTGGGACTGGACAAAAGATGCAAAGACTGACCACTGAAAACTTTTGGTGGCCCTAACCCTCACATGCCACGCTACCCACAGCACCACCAACAATCAGGATACGGGTTTGCATTTTAGGAGGAACCCCAAATATACCACCCCTCAACGGCCACAACCCATTTTACACAATAGGTCTACCAAACCCAGAACGCTTGGGACTGGAAATATAATGCAAAGACTGAGCACTGAAAACTTTGGCTGGCCCTAACACTCACATGCCACCCTACCCACAGCACCACCAACAATC
The DNA here is from genome assembly GCA_038090715.1 of Florisuga fusca. Taxonomy (NCBI): domain Eukaryota; kingdom Metazoa; phylum Chordata; class Aves; order Apodiformes; family Trochilidae; genus Florisuga; species Florisuga fusca. The sequence continues at coordinate 1,781 of JAAWXA010001124.1, read as the reverse complement.
GGGCTACGGGTTTGAATTTTAGGAGGAACCCCGAATATACCACACCTGGATGGCCACAGCCCGTTTTCCTCAATAGGGCTCCCAGACTCCGAACGCTTGGGACTGGACAAAAGATGCAAAGAGTGAGCACTGAAAACTTTTGGTGGCCCTATCCCTCACATGCCACCCTACCCACAGCACCACCAACAATCGGGCTACGCGTTTGCATTTTAGGAGGAACCCCGAATATACCACCCCTCGACGGCCACAGCCCATTTTCCTCAATAGGGCTCCCAGACTCCGAACGCTTGGGACTGGATAAAAGATGCAAAGACTGACCACTGAAAACTTTGGCTGGCCCTAACCCTCACATGCCACCCTACCCACAGCACCACCAACAATCGGGCTACGGGTTTGCATTTTAGGAGGAACCCCGAATATACCACCCCTTGACGGCCACAGCCCATTTTCCTCAATAGGGCTCCCAGACTCCGAACGCTCGAGACTGGAGAAAAGATGCAAAGAGTGACCACTGAAAACTTTGGCTCGCCTTCACCCTCACATGCCACCCTACCCACAGCACCACCAACAATCGGGCTACGGGTTTGCATTTTACGAGGAACCCCGAATATACCACCCCTCGACGGCCACCGCCCATTTTCCTCAACAGGGCTCCCAGACTCCGAACGCTTGGGACTGGACCAAAGATGCAAAGACTGACCACTGAAAACTTTGGCTGGCCCTAACCCTCACATGCCACCCTACCCACAGCACCACCAACAATCGGGCTACGGGTTTGCATTTTAGGAGGAACTCCGAATATACCACACCTAGATGGCCACAGCCCATTTTTCTCAATAGGGCTCCCAGATTCCGAACGCTTGGGACTGGACAAAAGATGCAAAGACTGACCACTGAAAACTTTGGCTGGCCCTAACCCTCACATGCCACCCTACCCACAGCACCACCAACAATCGGGCTAAGGGTTTGCATTTAAGGAGGAACCCCGAATATACCATCCCTGGACGGCCACAGCCCATTTTCCTCAATAGGGCTCCCAGACTCCGAACGCTTGGGACTGGACAAAAGATGCAAAGAGTGAGCACTGAAAACTTTGGCTGGCCCTAACCCTCACATGCCACCCTACCCACAGCACCACCAACAATCGGGCTACGGGTTTGCATTTTAGGAGGAACCCCAAATATACCACCCCTCAACGGCCACAACCCATTTTACACAATAGGTCTACCAAACCCAGAACGCTTGGGACTGGAAATATAATGCAAATTCTGAGCACTGAAAACTTTTGCTGGACCTAACCTTCACATGCCACCCTACCCACAGCACCACCAACAATTGGACTACCGGTTTGCATTTTAGGAGGAACCCCGAATATACCACCCCTCGACGGCCACAGCCCATTTCCCAAAATAGGTCTACCAAACCCCGAACGCTTGGGACTGGACAAAAGATGCAAAGAGTGACCACTGAAAACTTTGGCTGGCCCTAACCCTCACATGCCACCTTACCCACAGTACCACCAACAATCGGGCTAGGGGTTTGCATTTTACCAGAAACCTGGACTAAACCAACCCTCGACGGCCACAGCCCATTTTCCCCAATAGGGCTCCCTTAAAATACGAACTCTCGGGACTGGCAAACAGATGCTACGATTGACCACTGAAAGCTTCTGCTGGTTTTTATATTAACATGCCACCCTACCCACAGCACCACAACAGACCGGGCTACAGGTTTTTATTTTACAAACCCTAACCCTAACCCTAACCCTGTCTCTACCAGAT
>JAAWXA010001123.1:0-11018 GCA_038090715.1 Florisuga fusca | reverse complement strand
CAGCACTAATAGTGAATCACTAGTTGGATGGTGTCAGGAGTCTGTCACTCTTTGTTTACCCTCACAGGGTAACTTCTCCCTCAAAGGGAAACTCTGGCCTGGGAGGTGGGATCTCCTTTGGCTGTTGTCTGGGTCAGGCCATGGGATTTGACAGTCCTGTGCTGTAGTGCCAGCAGCAGGTGGTTGTGCTGGAGTGCCCTGACATTTCCTGTAGCCCCACAAGGCTGTGCTTGGCCACTCAATGGAGCAGCTGCCCTGACTGAGGTTGGACCACCCCTGGCACCTCCAGGTGGCCAAGGGGACAATGACCTCAGTCCTTGACAGAGCCCTTGGCCACCTCTCCTGCAGGCTGTCCTACACTGTGCATGCCTGCAGCTCCTTCCCTTCAGGCTGTTGTCACCCTTCCTGCTTTCCCACCTGAATCTCACCCTAACATTTCCAGACCTTCTCTGGTGTCTCTCTGCTCTCACTGGCTTTGCCTTGAAAACAAAATCCTGGGCTGATCCAGAACCCCTCTGGAAAAACCTCGAACACAAGGATACCCTGGGGGTGAGACTTTTTGTTCTTTCCCTCCTGTCAGAACCTTCCAAGGTGAACTGTTTGAGGATGAACCAGGCCAAGTGCCAGGTCCTGCATTTTGGTCAAAAATCCCCAGTACACACTGCAGGTTTTGGGAGAAATGGCAGGAAAGATGCTCTGCAGAGAAAGACCTGAGGATGCTGATTGACAGCCGACTGAACATGGACCAGCATGTGCCCAGGTGGCCAAGAAGGCCACCAGCATCCTGGGCTGCATCAGAAATAGTGTGGGCAGCAGGAGCTGGGAGGTGATTGTTCCCCTGGACTCATCACTGGTGAGGCTGCACCTCGAATCTGGGGTCAGTCCTGGGCCCCTGACAACCAGAAGGACATTGAGGGGCTGGAGCTGGGGACCCAGAGATGTCTGGGACCACCCCTGGCACCTCCAGTGTCACCCGTGGCTTGGGTGGGAAGAGGAGGGAAAGGAGATTCCCCCTGGCACTGCCTGGGTGTCCAGTGTGAGAGTGGGAGAAGCAGAGGTTGTGTCTCTAGAGGGGAAGTGGCTGTGCTGGAAAGGAGGGAGGGGACATCAGGGATGGATGACTTCAGTGTGTGTGACATTGGGTTCCTGGGGAGCCCCAGGGAGAGCTGGAGGGAGCCCCGAGAGAGCTGAGCAAGTGTCAAAGTCTGGCGCTGGTCCTGTGCTGCTGGGCCAGGCTGCTGAGACTGAGAGAGCTGCTGGCAAGCAGAGAGTGCTGCAGAGAGAGAGCTCTGGGCAGGAGCAGCTCCTCTGCAGAGCGCAGCAGGGCTGAGGGCACTGCCAGGGTATCTCGGGGAGATGAGCAAGGCAGAGAGAGCTTCAAGGGGGTGAAGATGGAGGGGATGAGTGCCAGCTGAGTGGAGGAGAAGCTTCCCAGCTTCTGACATGGTGAGTGTCTGGTGCAGGGCAGTGCTGGTGCAGTTCCTGGAGGCAGCATCTCCTCAAGATGCAGAGCCAGAGCTGATATCAGGGAGCTGGAAGGGGGGAAGGGGCTGGAGGTGTAAGGGGAATTGTGAAGAGGAGTGAGTGAGTGAGGGTGTGTGTGCAGGCAGGGGTGGCCAGGGCTGTCCTTCAGAGCAGGGTCCTGCAGCCCAGGGGCTGTGTGCTGGGGCAGGGACTCTGCTGCCTGCCTGCCTGCCAGGGGCAGCTCTCAGCCTGCCCGGGGAGCTCCCTGGTGCTGGCAGAAGCTGTGGCTGGCAGGAGACAGGGAGGACAGGGCAGGGTCTTTCTGGTTTTGAGAGGGCTCCATGGGACAACACTTCTCTGAGATCCAAATCATACTGGAATATTTCTGAGGGGATTTTCATAAACACTGTTGAGGCATAGATTTCTGATGGGAAAGTTTATTTTTTTGTTCAGTCTGCACTTTGACTTTTCTCTGTCTAGGCAGGGTAGGGCAGAACCTCAGCTTGGGAGGTAAGATCAGGGGCTCTAAGTCTCTAAACCATCACCCTCCTGTGTGCTAGGAAATCATCCAGTGCTTTCAGCCTCCTGTACCCTTCAGATACATCCAGCATCACCTTCCTGAGTTTATCAGGGTCTGTGTGACAGCACAGCCCTCAGCCAGCCCGTGGGGTCTGGGGTGCTGGGCACCTCCTCCTCCATCTGCTCACACAAGAGGTGAAGTGCATCTGTGCTGCCATGTGCCCAGCTCCCCCTGCCCAGGGGCTGGAGGTGCCTGCCAGGCATTATCAACATCTGGGAGGAGTTGTGCAGGGCTGGGGGAGGGAAAGGCTTTCCTGAGTGCCCCTCTGCCTCTCTCCATGCCCCCCTCAGCTGCTCTTGCTGTTGATGTCAGGCTGGGAGGGGGAGTTTCAGCTGCAGGCACAGCTCTTGTGGAAGGCTCCTCCCATGCAGATGGTTTCAGGCAAGGAGGAGACCTTGAGAAAGGCTCAGACCCTGAGTGCTCTGAGCTGGGTCCCTCTGCTCTCAGCAGGGAGAGACAGACACAGCCCAGCTCCCCCTTCTCTGCATGCAGCTGCAGGCAATGCTCTTTGCTCACTCTGTTCTGCCTGAGTGCTGCAGCAGTGCTGAGGGTTTCTGATACCCATGAACACTCCGCAGAGGAGATGGAGGGAGCTCTACAAAAAACCACCAAGCTTCTGAAACTGCCTTCTATTTTCAGGGATCTTTTATTCAGGGAGCAGAGAAGCTGCAAGGCCTTTGGCATAACAAATGATTTCATATAAAAAATATCCACTGTACCATTAGTTACTGTCCCCACCCTTCCCATGAAGCCCCTGCTGATAAACTGGGCAGACTCCTTGGAAGTCAGTGAACAGACCCTGCTCCTCCTGACACAGACATCAACAACCAGGGCTGCAGCCATGGGCTTCAAGAAAGAACTAGATAAGTGCATATGTATAGGATGGAGGTGGTGCATGAGAAATGGGTATAATTTTTCAGAGAATTGTCTCCTAAATTATTGTATTTCCTCCTGAAACAGGTCTCCGTGCATTTTAAAATCAGCAGATGTCCAACAGCAGCTCCATCAGGCAGTTCCTCCTCCTGGCATTTGCAGACAGGCGGGAGCTGCAGCTCTTGCACTTCTGGCTCTTCCTGGGCATCTACCTGGCTGCCCTCCTGGGCAACGGCCTCATCATCACCACCATCGCCTGTGACCACCACCTCCACACCCCCATGTACTTCTTCCTCCTCAACCTCTCCCTCCTCGACCTGGGATCCATCTCCACCACTCTGCCCAAAGCCATGGCCAATTCCCTCTGGAACAACACAGACATCTCCTACAAGGGATGTGCTGCACAGATCTTCTTCTTTTTATTCTTCATCTCAGCAGACTTTTATCTTCTCACTGTTATGTCCTACGACCGCTACGTGGCCATCTGCAAACCCCTGCACTACGGGACCCTCCTGGGCAGCAGAGCTTGTGTCCACATGGCAGCAGCTGCCTGGGGCACTGGGTTTCTCCATGCTCTGCTGCACACAGCCAATACATTTTCCCTGCCCCTCTGCTAGGGCAATGCCCTGGACCAGTTCTTCTGTGAAATACCCCAGATCCTCAAGCTCTCCTGCTCACACTCCTACCTCAGGGAAATTGGGCTTCTTGTGGTCAGTGCCTGTTTGGGATTTGGCTGTTTTGTTTTCATAGTGGTGTCGTATGTGGAGATCTTCAGGGCTGTGCTGAGGATCCCCTCTGAGCAGGGAAGGCACAAAGCCTTTTCCACGTGCCTCCCTCACCTGGCCGTGGTCTCTCTGTTTATCACCACAGGCTTCTTTGTCCACCTGAAGCCCCCCTCCGTGTCTTCCCCATCCCTGGACCTGGTGGTGTCATTTCTGTACTCGGTGGTTCCTCCAGCAGTGAACCCCCTCATCTACAGCATGAGGAACCAGGAGCTTTTCGGTTCTCTGAGGAAGCTGATTTTTCAACATCTGTAGACTTCCTGCCTTCATCTGCAATTGCCTGCACCTGTATGACTTGAAATGCAAAGTATGGTTTTTTCCTGCTTTTTTTTGTCTTTTTTCCAGTTCAATGTTCTTTTTAAAGAAATGTTGGTATTCATTACTTCTTATTATCTACGCGTTTTGTCTGATACAGACACTTTTAGTCAAAGAGCAGTTTATTGTACTTCAGTAAAATTTAAAAACCTGCAGCAATTTTTTCTCTGAGATTCCTCCAAAATTCAGCAGGAATGATTGTGAACAGAAAGTACTGTCTCTATTTATCCCTCCTATTTTACTATATACACACTGGTTTTGACCAAGAAACTTTGTGTAAATGGAGGGCCTGCACTCAATTTCAGTGAAATAAACAAAGCTGTGGCTTTTTTTTCTGCTTTCTCTTCTCAGTGTATCAGGAATGGATGGGCAGTGAAAGCCCCTCCCTGGCTGCAGCAGCCCCGGGAAGGCTGCTCTGTGCCTGGAGCAGTCAGAGCTCTTGAGGAGCACAAGGGCCAGGGCTGTTGTGCTGGGCAGGGGAGAGGGCATGGCCCCGAGGGGCTGCAGACCTCTGCGGATCTCCTGGAGAGGAGAGCAGGGGACACAGGGTGCCTCCTGCTCCTTTGGCCATGCATGGTCACCCATCTGGGGGTCTGAGCTCTCTCTGCCCCCCAGGAGCTGCTGTGCCCTTCAGAGGGGCTGGGGCTGTGGTGGGACTGCCCAGAGCAGCCTGGGGTGGGCACTGGTGCGGGGCCAGCAGCAAGTGGGCTGTGCTGGGAGAGAGGGGAGGGGAGGTGGGAGAGCCTGGAGGGAGCTGTTCTGGGCTGGCAAGTGAAAGCCTGGCAGAGAAAGCCATGGCTGTGGAACTGGCCCTGCATGGCCATGGAGGGGGACACTGCCAGCAGGGGCTGTGGTGCAGAGCCAGGGCTGCTGAAGGGAGCCCAGAGATGGAGGTGCAGGGCAGAGGAGGCTGCTCTGTGCCCTTGGTGGCATGGAGAGAGCAGGAAGGTGTCCCAGGGCCTTGGTCACCCCGCAGTCATTGTCCATCTCTCCCAGCCCTGGCCGCTCCCCCCAGGTTTAGGCTGAGTCTTTCTGCCAGAGCATCCCCATCCTCCTGCTGGGAGCTGTGTGGATGGGCAGCACCTTGCTGAGAGGGACCTGGGGCTTTCTGGTGGACAGCAAGCTGAAGATGTTCCAGCAGTGTGATGCTGGAACAACAACAGCAAATCAAATCCAAGGCTGAATCCACAGGGGCAGCACGAGCAGACACAGGGACATGATCATCCCACTCAGCACTTGTCAGGAGACAGGTCAGGATCACTGTATCCTGTTCTGGTCCTCTCATGTAAAGAGAGATGAGGACAGACTGGGCAGAGACCAAACATTTGCTGCAACAATCTTCCCAAGAGGTGTGTTGCAGCCCCATCACAGAAGATTCTCACAAAGCTGTTGGACAGGGTGCTGGGTAATCTCACACAGGCTCCCTTTCCACCAGAAGGTCGGACCAGATGATCTTTCAAGGTCCCTTCTGTCCTTGGCTGATCTGTGATTTCATGATTCTGTGAGTGTCACTCAGGTCAGATGGGGTCAGCTGTCCTGGCTGTGTGCCATCTATCCCAAGGACAGTCCTCTTGTCAGCCAGGCTTCTCAGTTAGGTGGGAAAGCAGGAAGGGTGACAACAGCCTGAAGGGAAGGAGCTGCAGGCATGGGCAGTGTAGGACAGCCTGCAGGAGAGGTGGCCAAGGGCTCTGTCAAGGAGTGAGGTCATTGTCCCCTTGGCCATAGCAGTGTCCTGGGCCACCAAGGCTGCTGAGAGGAAACTTTCTATTGAGGCTCTCAGGATCTGCCTTCCCAGGGCCTGGGGTCAGGGCTTGGCCTTTCTGCTGCATCCAACAAACCAAAGGGTTTTCTCAGCATTACAGCCACCAGCACAGGGCCTTTGCCTCCTGCAATCATGGCCTCCAGGGATCTGCTCTAACGAGGCCATGGGGAGGCTCTGGCAGGCTCAGGGGGGCCCATCAGTGTGTGAAGGTATTTTGGGTTTTGCTTCTGACTGACTTTATCAGAGATTTTTTGCATTCTTCTCTCAGTATCTGAATTTATTGTAATGAGCCTCAAAAGCCCAAAGGAATACTTTATCTTTTTCTAATTTCCTTCATGTTTTCAAGATTTTAAAGCTTCCTGGAGTTACTAATTTTTTCCTGGTGGAATTCATGAGGAAGATTTCAAAGAACACCTTTGCACTCTTAATTAAAAGGGAATATTTCATTACCCTGTACTTCAGAGGAGAGATTCCAGCAGCATTCTCCAAGTGATAATGACCCAGAGGGTCTCCTCAGGAGGTCTGCAGCAGAAGGAGAAGCAGTTCCTTGAGGTCTGACACTGGATGGACACCCTTGCTCCTCACCTCCCCAACCCCACCACTGCTCTCCTTGGCCCCTGGGACTTGCATCACTTCTCCTCACATCAGACTTCTCCCCTGCTCTCTGCAGCTGGATGGTACAGCTCCTTTGCACCAGCTCCCCCTCTTTTCCTTAGAGAACTGCTGCACACGGGCACAGCAGGACTTTTCCTCTTTGCAAACAAAGCAAAGCAAAGCATGATAAAGTGTCATGGCCAATCAAACACACTCCTCAACCATATGCTAAGTACCAGCTTCCCCTGATGAGGTCACCTTTCTACAAGGGATAATCTTCTGAGAAATCCTTTGTGTCAGGAGACAGAAAAAGATGGACACAAACACAATGACAGAGTTGGCTGAGGAGGCAATCAGAGTGCTGAAATGTTTGTGAGCTTTGACTGCCTGAAGCTGAGAGCAGCAGCATAGGTGAGAGGAATGGGAATGAGAAAAGTGGAGTATCAAATCATTAATCAATCGTTAAACTTTTCTTCTCTATATCCATTCCTCCACCCCACTGCTGGTGGAAAGCTGAGTCAGTGGCTGTGTGGTGCTCAGTGTCTGTCTGGGGTTCAATCACAACAGTCTTTTTTTGGGCCCAACATGAGGCACAAAGGGCTGAGATAACGACAGATCTGATCAAAATGTCTTAAAACAAATTGTTGTTCATTCAGCATTGGAACCATTTCATCAAGCTCATCCTAGGATTATGATCTTCCGTTATATGATGGCATTTTTCTTTGTGCAATTGATGAAGATTGAATTAAAAATTGATGAAGATCGAATTAAAAAATGTTTACCATTAGTTACTAAATGTGTGGAGAATTATGCCTTACAGATACATCCTGAAAAAATTCAGTCAGGGCCACCCTGGACATGCCTGGGATAGAAATTAACAGAAATCTGGGATTCCCCACAAAAATTGGTAATTGAAAACAATATCCAAACTCTGAATGATCTGCAAAAATTATTGGGGTTAATACAATGGATAAGATCTTCTCTTGGTATCACTACTGAGACACTAGACACAGTATTTGATTCATTGAAGGGCTCTACTAATCTTACATCACAGACGCAATTGAATCTTGAGGCATCTCGAGAACTAGAAACTCTTGTGAGTAAAATTAAACAGTCTTCTGCACATTATTATGATGCAAAATTTGTTTTCAGAGGTTTTGTGATAAACAACACCTTAAAGCCATTTGGTATATGAGGGCAATGGGATGGCAAAAATTTGTGGATGCTAGAGGGTCAGTTTTTATCATATCATTTCAGAAAAACCGTATGGTCTAGATTTTAAATATTATCTGAAGTGATTACAAAAGTATGATTACATGCTAGAGGTATTTTTGCATTTGATGTTGCTATAATGCATATCCCTATCAAGAAACAGGATTTTCATACAGCTATTCAAATGTCACTGTCTTTTCAAATTGCCTTAGCAGATTGCCCTGGAGAGATGCAGTTCAACTTGCTGAGTCACAAATTGTTACAGTCCCTGCAAGAGTGAACAATCCAGAGTTCTTCTATTATATCAACAGAACCACCAGAGGGAGATCCTACTCTATTCCTGGATGGATCTGCTCGCTCACACCAAGCAGTGGTAGCTTGGCATGATTCTGCTTCAGACCAATGGCCAGCACATGTCGTGCTACAGGAAGGATCAGCACAGGGCACAGAATTGTGTGCAGTGATAGAAGAAGCCTTTTGATTGTTTTCAGTGACAGATATTCATATTGTAGTAGATTCTCATCATATTTATGGAGTGTTAGCTAGAATAGATGCTTGCTACCTTAAACATATAGCTATTAGGACTATCTTTACACATTTCTGATGATTCTGGCAGGAATAATAATTTTGGTAATTATTGGATTGATTGCTAAAATGATTTTAAGCACCAGGAGAATGGAAGAAATGGTGGTTCACTTGGGTCTTTCAAATTTAAAATTGGGGAATTGTAGTAGAACATCAGAAGAGTAGACGCTGTGTGGGACAGAAGGTGCCTGGTGGACTGCCTGATACTGCTTGACCCTGAGGGGAGCAGAGTGCTGTGAATACCCTGAGGAATGTGCCTCCTGGAGAATGTTCTGTCTCGGTACCAGGTGCGTTCAGTGGGAAGCGGTTAGATAAGGATTTATGTTAGTGCATGTTTATATAGCAAAATGCACTATTTTCACTTTACTTTCAGACAGAGCACTTTTAGATGTAACCTATAAATCAGTCAATAGATATCTGAGTACTATGTAAGTCTAGCAAACCACACAATAACTGATTGTTCACTGCAATTGGGGTCTGTGTATTTATGTCCTCTGACTCCTCTGGACTTGCTCAAAGAGCTCTGTGTCCTTCTGATGCTGCACATGGACACTGACAGTTCATGTGGAGCTTCTGGTATACCACAACCCCCAAATCCTTCTCCTCAGGGCTGTCCTCAAACCTTTCTCCTCCCAGCCTGTATTCATGCATGGGATTGCCTCAGCCCTTTGCCAGAACCTTGCACTTGGCTTTCTTGAACTTCATGCAGTGTGCATAAGCTCACTTCTCCAGCCTGTCCAGGTCCCTCTGGATGGCATCCCTTCCCTCCAGCATGTTGAGTTCGCCACACAGTTCAGTGTTGTCAGCAAACTTGCTGAGGGTGCACTCCATTCCACTGTCCATGTCACCAACAAAGATGTTAAATAGCACTGGTCCCAGTACCAGCCCTTGAGGAACACCACTCCTCACACACCTCCATGGGGACTCTGAGCCACTGATCACAACTCTTTGGGTGTCACCATCCAGACAGTTCATTATCCAATGTCTGGTCCATCCATCAGTACCTATAAAGAATGTTGTGGTTGAACCCCCGCCAGGCACTGAGCACCTCAAAGCCTCTCACTCACACACCACCCAACAGAGGGATGGAGGAAAACGTAAGAATATTTATGGATTGAGATACAAATATATAAATTATTGCAGTAAGATACATTTAAATATTAATAGTTGCAGTAATTCTAATGTTAGTTCTTATAATTATATGACTAAAAATGGAATAATAAGTAAATTATTTGCTTTGCTTCTCTCTGTTTCCAAAGAAGGAAACTCCTGCAGCAGTTCTCTAAGGGTTGGGAGCTGGTGCAAAGGAGCTGTAAGATCCATCTGAATCCTGAAGGGGAGAAGCCTGAGGAGAAGAAAAGGAGACTCAGGTCTTAGGAGGTACAGGGAAAATTCACCGTCACCACCACTTGTCACCAGCACCTTGTCACCAGCACTTGTCACCTCTGGCTGGCAGATGGCACTCCTTCAGCACCTCCACATGGCCCTGTGCCCCCCAGAGCCATGTGACACCCAGAGCAGTGCCTGGTGGGACAGCCTGACCTTTTCTTGGCCTCAGCTGGAGACTCTTTTCATTTGGATTCCCTGGCCCCCACCTCCCCCTTTCCCTTCTTCACTTGCAGAGCCCCCGGGCAAACCCAGCGCGGCGGGGCCAAAGCCGGTGGGAGGCACGGAGGGCACGGCCGGCACCGTGAGCCAGTGGGAGTGGGTGTCCCCTTTTTGTCTGGAGTTTTCTTCCAAAGCCAGGACATTCTGTCTGTACTGGGTGATGCCAAGAAGGACCATTGCCTTTCTTAGGGGGAAATGCCAAGTGCAGCCTGCAGGGCGTTATTGCTGGCAGTGCAGAAAGCAGCAGCCATAGGAAAGAGAGGCTGCTGGGGGCTTTTGGAAAGGGACACTTGTAATGCATTGCTCCTCCTGCCCCTAAGGGAAGGTGTCCTGCAGGCAGGGCAGGAACGGGCTCGCTGCCGCTGCCCCATCCCCTCATTGTGTGACAGGACAATCGCTGCCAGCGCTCGGGGCTCCCCGCAGAGACCCCGATGATGCTGGTGCCATGCGGGGTGGGTGGTTGGGGATGAAGTGGCAGCGTGGGGACAGGAGTGAGCTGAACCAGCAGCAGCTGCTGGATGGAGGGTACAAGTGGTGGCACTGACAAGGTGGTGGTGACAAGGAGCTGGTGACAAGGTGGTGGAGGCAAATTGTCCCAAACCCTTCCCAGGGAGCCAATGAGAGCAATGTTGTGTTTGGGGTGGTGAGGAGCAATGTTCTCCATGGAGTGTTGGATCTCAAAGGCTTTTCCTCACTATCCAGGCCTCTTTCAGAGACACTCTGCACCAATAGTAGTTGAATATGAATTCTAAATTGAAAATCAGAAAAATAGAACTTTTCAATAACTTTTATTTGATGCTCTTTTTAATCTCCCTCCACACTGGAGCCTCTCCAATGAGCTGTGCAAGTCTTGAACACTAAAAATACCGCATGAGGGTGTCTCATGGCTGCTCAGTACTGTAATGGGCCCCATGGTGCCAGTGGGACTGAGTCCATAATCCTCAGGTACTGACAGGAGACTGAAAAAAAAACTTCTTTAGAAGTTAAAGCCAAAACAAAAATCCAAATTATCTTCAAGTATTGATTGGCCCCGTTGGGTCCCATTATTGACAAAGCCTCCCCAGAGACTTGTTAGAGAAGGTCACTAGAGGACAGGGTTGCAGGGAGGAAAAGATTCTGTAAAGGTGGCTCTGAAGCCACAGAGATTTATTTATTTATTTATTTGTGCATTTATTTATTTATTTATTTTATGGATCATTCAGGCCTAACTCTGAAATCCAGGCAATGGGAAGGCAGACCCCAT
>JAAWXA010001122.1:0-11033 GCA_038090715.1 Florisuga fusca | reverse complement strand
TATGTGGTGCTTTATTATGAGCGCCCGGGAACCAGGGGTAGGCACCCAAATCTGATTCCGAAATCCGTTACAGCGCGACCGCAATTTATCCCCGAAACCATAGTTTCTAATACATATGCATAGGTAGATTACTTCATCAGTAATTACGACATCAGTCCTTTTTGCGCTTGCGCGCCTCCCTCTGGTGGTCGCTCTGGTGGTCGTTGGGATGAAGTAAGTAGTCTTCATCTGATGAAGTAAGACGTCTTCCTCGCTGTGTCCTTTTCACCCCTTGCTCTTGGTTGAAGTCCAGCTTGGGTTTTTCTGCTTGGTCTACTATAACTCCCATAACTGTTGTTCTTGTCTTTGTTTGTAGACAGGCTCCTTCCTTATGTTTAAACGGTTACCAACTCTACACAAAAACTCATTATAATCCTAAACAATGCACAGCACACTTTTTAATTTATTTTGACCCTAAACCTTGATTAATTATTTGGTCCTATACCTACTGCTCAACCCAACAATCTTCTCTGTCTGGCCGCCTGGGGGGCCCTCCCCAGGTTTTCCCTGACCTAGCGCTAGGCTTTACTCTATAAATCTGGGCTCACCGTTTGAAGCTCTCCGCTTTGAAGTTCCCGCGGAGTGTTGGCTCGTGTGACGGGGTCAGCACATTTCAGCCAGCTTCCGTCCATCTTCACTCGAACCTTTTTGCTGCTTTGCTTCAGCAGTTCGGTGAGGGTGGCGTCTCTGTCCTGGGCGCCATTTGTTGCAGATCGGGCTTGGAGATCTTCATTAACAGCCAATGTGGTTGAAGGAAAAATCTCATTTATTAGCCGGATAGCGCAGAATATATACTTTTATCAGTGTTACAAACATGGCATTACATTATTGGTTAACACGGTTCGAACCTGATATTAACTTATAAACTAATTGGCTAAAGGCTATTGTCCATGCCTACAAAGGGCTGTCCTGATTTTAAAATAGTTGTTATTGCCGTTACTTTCGTTATCTTGTTTTTCTCCAAAGCCAGTACCGGTGTTATTCTTTCCTGCAAGGTCAGTTCTTCAAAACATTCCTGAATGCAGCTTGTTCAGTACATGTCTGCCTGAATGGAAAAACCCCACAAATAACATCTGTAAATTGCCCAGTAACCTCATTACGTAAATCACCATTGTTGTCAGTGTCTCTGAATACACACTGATTGTTACCGGCTTAGCACTCGTGTGTCGTTCTGGCAATTATCACACCAAACCGTGTTTTTGCATTTACTGTCAAAGTGCCCAGACCGACCACATTTGTAACATATCAACTTCCCCATTATACGTTTCTTCCCCTTCTTGCCTGGCCTTAACGCCACTGCTAAAATCTGAGTCTGGCTTTCTACAGCTCCTTTAACCGCTTCTGCAACAAAAGCAGCTTGGACGGACTGTGCCTCTCTGCTCGCTTGTTCTAATATTTGTTCAATAGAAGCCCCTTTAGGGAGAGTTGCTAATAGCCTTTTTGTAGTTGGATTAGCATTCTCAAAGGCTAGGAGCTTCAGGATTTGGTCCCAAGTTGTATCGTCCAAATCAGATTGAGAGCACAAAGCCTCAGTCAGGCGATCAATATAACGATTGTAAGCTTCAGCCAGACCCTGCTGAACACCCTCAAAAGACGGTCCCTTTTTCTTGCTCAGCAAAGCATAAAAATAGTCCCGAGCTAAATGAGCAGACAAATTATGTATAAAATCTGGAAACTGCAACTGAGCTGCTATGCTCTCGTATGAACCTTTGCCTGTTAACATGTCTGCAGTTATTCCATACAGGGGATCATTTGGGGTTCTAGGTTTCTGTGCTTCTGATTTGGCCTTCCTACGCCATTCTTGCTCCCACATGATTTGTTGGGAGGGAGTCAATATTAGCCGATCCAGATTCTTACAATCATAAGCACAGTTAATATCTGCTTGAAAAATCCATCCCAGCATTTATTGTGCAGGTTCGGAGTGCAAGCCATATTCTGAGACCGCCCTCCTGGCTTGTTGTAAAATTTTCCAATCGTGCACTTCCCACTTTCCTACTCCTTGTTGCTTATCAATAATAACAGGAAAAGCCACCATGGAGGCTGTCTGCCAATCTCCTCCTATTATGGATTCTTTTACCAGTCCATTCCATTTCCGAACCACTGTTGCTGCATCCCGCACTGAGGATCCTGTGTCCTCAGCCGAGACCTCAGTCCCTGATGTCGGTTCGATGCTCTGACAAACCTCTGTGACGGAGGGCAGCAGTTTCTGCGGCTCCAGGCAGTCAGTTTTAGAATTCACATTATCTTCAGTCTTTAACAACTGTAATTGCTCCAACACCTTCTGCAACAACTTTTCTACTGTGACCTCCTTTTGTGATTGCACGATGTTTGGGGAGGCATCTCCATTATTACAGTAACTTACACAAGTCGAAACCTTTTCCTCTCCTTGTGATTCCAAGAACCCAGGAAGGAAGGGGGGGGCTGTAGGGATAGCCCCAACTGCCGTGTCAGTCTTAGTAAAATCATAGGCTTGTGCTGGTACTTTCCCATTGTCCATTTTAACGTATGCTACTGTTCTAGCCACAGATGCGGTCATGCCTTTTACTGGCATCATTTTAGAAGAGCCAAAAAAACCCTTTTCTAGACCTTTTTCCACGACTGGCAGAGCAGGTTTTTCTAATGATGCAGTTACGGGAGCGGTTGCTAAGGCTTGAAAAGCAGCCATTGCAGCCTGCTGCTCAGCTGGCATCTATTGGAGGGTGTTAATTATCGCCTTCCAAGTAGCACCTAGGTCCTTAGCAGCCTTTGCGCCGTCTTTTATCCAACAATAGTTGCGTCCCACAGTTTATCGCCCACTTGTCCCCATTCTGTTGGGTTAAATAGCAATGGAATTTCTTGCATCATTCCCCGATTCCATGACCATCTGATCAACTCATGGATCTGTTTTGAGTTACTAGGAATCCCTCTCTTAGAGAGTATACTGCCTAGTAACTGCACTGCCACCTCTATCTGCATTTTCCTCAGGTTTGCAGTGCCTACCTTACAGGGGTGAGTGGCCAGCTCACTTCCAGCTCCTACCGCGACTGTCAGGTAGTGCCAACCCCGTCCGCGTTTCCCGTTTTTCCACATCCAGGTAAACCATCACTCAAAATAACACCTGCATCCATTGCTCAAGGCAACAATAACAATTTAAGGCCTCGGTCCCTATTTGGGCACCATTTGTCGGGAAGAGTGCAAAAATACAGAGGCTATGGCCAAAACCAATGTGGTTGAAACATAGCTCTCAATTTTATTAATAGTCACACATCATTATACAGGATTCAGAGGGCATGCTTCTTTTAGATAACAAATTCTTGCGGTTAACTACTTTTTGGCTAGGCATTTTGTTTTTTGCTAAAGCTGCACCTGCATCTGCCAAGCTAGTTCTTCTAATTGCACTTGGAGGACACTTCGGGAGCAAGTTGTTTACTGCTCAGAACTAAAGATTTCACTCTTCTTCATAGTTCTCAAAACATGGATTGGCCATAATTGCTGGGTGTCCACGTTCCTTCAGAAATTCCTCCACACTCTCCATCCCTCTAATAACACTGATGGATGAGGGAACTAACAGGAAGAGCCAACAGGTTAATTCATGGCTTAAGGACTGGTGTCAATGACAGGGCTTTGGGTTCTTTGATCATGGATCAATATATACATCACTGAGCCTGCTGGCAAAAAATGGGGTACACCTATCTCAGCTTGGGAAAAGGATCTTCTCCCAGGAGTTAGCAACCCTCATTGAGAGGGCTTTAAACTAGACTTGAAGGGGGAGGGGAATAAAGCCAGGCTCACTGAGGAGAAACCTGGGGACGGCCTTCAGTCTGCCATTCCACTTGAGGTGGGAATTGGTAATAAAGGGGGTGTAGCTGGGTTTGTGCCAGTGTTGCAATGTACCAGTCTGAATGAAGACCAGAAGGACTCCCATTCCTCTAGGGTGGGGTCAGCAGGGTCAGCCCACAAGCTGAAATGCCGGTACACAAATGCATGTAGGATGGGGAACAAACAGGAGGAGTTAGATATCTATGTGAGCTCAATAGGCTATGATCTAGTGGCGATTACAGAGACATGGTGGGATAGCTCACATGACTGGAATGTGGTCATGGATGCTTTAGTCCTTTTAAGGAAAGACAGGGCATCAAGGCGAGGTGAGGGAGTTGCTCTTTACATAAGAGAGCAACTTCAATGTATTGAGTTCTGTCCAGGGGTATATGAGGAGCAAGTTGAGAGTTTGTGGGTTAGAATTAAGGGGCAGGCTAATGTGGGGCTAATTAAGGGCAGGCTAATTTCTCATCAGAATGAGGAAGTAGATGAGGCCTTCTACAGGCAGCTGGTAGCAGCCTCCCAATCACAGGCCCTGGTTCTCATGGGAGATTTTAACTACTCAGATATTTGCTGGAAGGCCTACTCAGCCAGCCATTGACAGTCCAGGAGGTTCCAGTCCAGGTTGGTTGATGAGGACGGGGTTAAGGATTGGTTAATGAGTCCAGACATCCATAAATCCATGGGTCCTGAGGGGATGCACCCACAGGTGCTGAGGGAACTGGCGGATGTCATTGCTAGGCCTCTCTCCATCATCTTTGGTAAGTCATTGAGAACAGGAGAGGTGCCTGAGGACTGGAGGAAAACAAATGTCACTCCAGTCTTCAAGAAAGGCAAGAAAGAGGACCCGGGTAACTACAGACTGGTCAGCCTAACCTCCATCCCTGGAAAGGTGATGGAACAACTCATTCTTGATGCTGTCTACAGGAACATCAAGGACAAGAGGTTTATCAGGAGCAGTCAACATGGTTTTACTAAGGGGAAGTCATGTCTGACCAACCTGATAGCCTTCTATGAGTATATAACAAGGTGGATGGATGATGGCAGAGCAGCAAACATAGTTTATCTTGATTTCAGGAAGGCATTTGACACGGTGTCCCACAGCATCCTTGGAGCTAAACTGAAGAAGTGTGTCCTGGATGATCAGGAACTGAGGTGGATCAGGAGCTGGTTGAAGGATGGAAACCAGAGAATTGTAGTCAATGGGATGGAGTCTAGTTGGAAGTCTGTTTCTAGTGGAGTCCCTCAAGGGTCAGTACTGGGACCAGTACTATTCAATATATTTATTGATGACCTAGATGAGGGAATAGAATGTGCTATCAGCAAGTTTGTTGATGACACACAACTGGGTGGAGTGGCTGATACCCCAGAAGGCTGTGCTGCCATTCAGAGGGACCTAGACAGACTGGAGAGTTGCACAGGGAGAAATTTCATGTATTACAACAAGGGGAAGTGTAAAGTCTTGTATCTGGGAAAGAACAACCCCAAGAACCAGTACAAGTTGGGGACTGAGCTGTTGGAGAGCAGTGAAGGGGAAAGGGACCTGGGAGTGCTGGTGGATGGAAGGATGACCATGAGCCAACAATGTGCCCTCGTGGCCAAGAAGGCCAATGGCATCCTGGGGTGCATTAGAAGGGGTGTGGCTAGTTGGTCAAGATAGGTTCTCCTCCCTCTCTACTCTGCCCTGGTGAGGCCGCATCTGGAATATTGTGTCCAGTTCTGGGACCCTCAGTTCCAGAAGGACTGGAAGCTGCTTGAAAGAGTCCAGTATAAAGATACCAAGATGATTAAGGGAGTGGAACATCTCCCTTATGAGGAAAGGCTGAGGGAGCTGGGTCTCTTCACCTTGGAGAAGAGGAGAATGAGGCGTGACCTCATCCATGTCTATAAATATGTAAGGGGTGAGTGCCAGGAGGACAGAGTAAAGCTTTTCTCAGGGGTGACTAATAATAGAACAAGGGACAACAGTTATAATATGGAGCATAGGCAGTTCCATATAAATATTAGGAGGAATTTTTTCACTGTGGGGGTGACAGAACAGTGGAACATGATTTCTAGAGATGTTGTGGAGTCTCCTTTCCTGGAGACATTCAAAACCCACCTGGATGTGTTCTTGTGCAACTTGCTGTAGGTGACTGCTCTGGCAGGGGGAGTTGGACTAGATGATCTGTCACGGTTTGACACTGGCCCGGCAATTAAACCGAAAAACAGATTTTTATATTAATCCCCCTCTCCTCCCTGATAAGGAAAGGAGAGAGAATAAGAGAAAGAGACTTATAGGTTGGAAACTAAACTACACAACTTTAATGAAACAGGAATGATAAATAGGAAAAATTACTAAATATATACAAATATACAAATATACAGGAAAAGATTGATCCCACGTTCCTCCCCCCTTTCCCCCAATAACTCTCACGTCACCACGGAGGCTGCGGGGCAGCCCTGGGAAAGTCCAGGCTGGACCCTGGGGTCAGGAGCAGTCGGGAGCTGGAGGCAGGAACACACAGATTCAGGCTGGCACGGATCAGGATCACAGGCAGACGAACGGGCGGAATCCTCCCAGGATGCCGAAGCACAAAGGGAACCGGTGAAGGAAGGCAGGAAGAGCAGGAAGGGAGCAGCAAAGGTGTTTGCCGACCCTCGTGATCCCTCAAATTTATACTGAGTATGACGTATATGGGATGGAATACTCTGTTTGGTCAGTTCTGGCATCTATCTTGTCTCGGGCCTCCGATGTGAACGTTTTAAAAAATAATTGATTCTTGAGTAAGTTTTTTCCTTAAGCTTACATGTCAAACACATTTACATATCCAAAGACGGTAAACAGGCAAACCAGTCTGCTGGTGCCTGGAATTTTGGGCTAGACAATAGAAAATTAACATATCTAAATCGACTGATAACTTGTCTCGGAAGAATGCTCCTCCGGAAAAAACAGTTTACCAGTAACTCGCATGAGGAGGCAGAGGGGGGGGCTCGCTCCCCTTTTTCATTATAAAAATACCCCTGAAAAGAAGCCTGCCAGAAGCCTGCGAGAAGCCTGCCTGGATCCTGCCTTCCAGCCTGCCTGCCAGCCCACAACACGGAGAAAGCCACACATGAACCAGCAGTAGCCTCGGACCGAAATCATGGAAGTCAGGGAACTTCACAGACCAACGCAGGACCCGGGCTAAAGCAATTTAAAGGGTGCGGCGTTTTTTTTTCCTTCACACTGCTACAGCGACGCGGTAACGAACTGGCCTCTTCTCTATCGGATGGAATCCTCCCAGGATGCCGAAGCACACAGGGAAACCCGGTGAAGGAAGGCAGGACGAGAAGCAGGAAGGGAAAGAAAGAGAAAAGGAGCCGGAAAGGATGTCGACCCTCGTGATCCCTCAAATTTATACTGAGTATGACGTGTATGGGATGGAATACTCTGTTTGGTCAGTTCTGGCATCTATCTTGTCTCGGGCCTCCCCAAAGGAGGGGTTCAGGTGGGACCTCTTTACTCCTTCTGCAGGGTAAAATGTTTTCCTCAGAGCAACACTGTCCTTGAGTCTGCATACCAGTTCTGGCAGTAACTATAAACATCAGTGTTATCAGTCCTAGAAGCAGACACTGTCTGAGAAACTTGCTGTTAATTTCAGCAAGTGCAGCTACTTACAAGCAACTTAGCTGAAAGCAAAAGTACAAACCAGAAAATCACCTTATCCTGGCTCAAACCAGGACATTCCACCCCTTATTCCATACCATTTGCGTCATGCTCCAATCATTACTCTCTTATCCCTAAATACATCTATACACAATTATTGCTATCTTCCTGTACTAACATTCACTAAGTAATTCAGTCTATGAATGCAGATGTTCATCTGTTGTTGCAGATTCTTAGAACAAGGAGCAATTGTCACAGTTCATGTCTGTGGTCCACAAGTTGCAGATTGCAGGTGTTAACTTCAAGGAAGTCACTGAATGCCAGTGGATGAATCTAGTTCTGGTTTCATCACCACAAAGTCATCCTGAAAAACACTCACAGAACACTGTTAGTTTATGCAATAATTCACATAACAGTAGTTAATGTGGGATACAAGTTCATGACTCTGAAAGATTCCATGAACTACTGAATAAGCTAGACAAGCAAAAATTAGGTATTCTCACCTAGTGTTAGATTCCCTTGTGGAACACATTGTACTTCTCCATCCTTCATCATCACCCACCAGGTGTGTCCAGGTCCTTGAGCGAAAGCAACTCCACGAATGGGTTTGCCTTTGCCCGAGGCAGGAGATCCCAAACTGTTTTCCCTAGCAGATTCTTTTCATGCACCACAGGCACTTTGTCCCCATCTACTGTGTGTAGAAGATCTGACTGAGCAGGACCAGCTCGGTTGATGGAACCCCTGGTGTTAACTAACCAGGTAGCTTTTGCCAAGTGCTTGTCCCAGTTTTTAAAAGTTCCACCACCCATTGCCTTTAAGGTAGTTTTTAATAGTCCATTGTACCTTTCAATTTTGCCTGAGGCTGGTGCATGATAGGGGATATGATATATCCACTCAATACCATGTTCTTTGGCCCAGTTATTTATAAGACTGTTTTTGAAATGAGTTCCATTGTCTGACTCAATTCTTTCTGGTGTACCATGTCTCCACAAGACTTGTTTCTCTAGGCCCAGAATGGTGTTCCGGGCTGTGGCATGAGGCACAGGATATGTTTCCAGCCATCCTGTACTTGCTTCCACCATTGTAAGCACATAGCGCTTACCCTGGCGGGTTTGAGGCAATGTGATGTAGTCAATTTGCCAAGCCTCCCCATACCTATACTTTGACCATCTCCCTTCATACCACAGAGGTTTCAACCTTTTAGCTTGCTTAATTGCGGCGCATATGTCACAATCACGGATAACCTGCGCAATAGCGTCCAAAGTTAAATCCACCCCTCGGTCACGAGCCCATCGATATGTTCCATCCCTGCCTTGATGGCCTGAAGCACTGTGGGCCCATTTAGCTAAAAACAGTTCACCTTTATGGTCCCAGTCCAGATCTATCTGGAACACTTGAGCAGCCTCATCTGCTCGTTGGTTGTTTCGATGTTCCTCAGTAGCTCGATATGAAGGTACGTGGGCATCTACGTGACGCACTTTTACATCAAGTTTCTCTAACCTAGCAGCAATGTCTTTCCACAGTTCAGCAGCCCAGATAGGTTTATCTCTACGTTGCCAGTTGTTTTGCTTCCACTGCTTTAGCCAACCCCATAAGGCATTTGCTACCATCCATGAGTCAGTATAGAGATAAAGTCTCGGCCACTTTTCTTGTTCAGCAATGTCCAAAGCTAATTGGATGGCTTTTACCTCTGCAAATTGACTTGATTCACCATCTCCTTCATCTGTTTTTGCAACTAGTCGTGTAGGATTCCATACAGCAGCTTTCCACCTTCGATGGCCTCCTACCAGACGACAGGATCCATCAGTGAAAAGAGCATATTGTTTCTCATTCTCAGGTAGTTGGTCGTATGGTGGGGCTTCTTCAGCCCTTTTTACCACTTTTTGTGGTGGCATTCCAAAATGTTTGCCTTGTGGCCAGTCTGTTACTACTTCCACAAGTCCTGGACGATCAAGTCTTCCTATCCTAGCTCTCTGTGAGAGTAAAGCAATCCATTTACTCCATGTAGCATCAGTAGCATGATGGGAAGATTCTCTACCTGTGTACATAAAACTCAGTACAGGTAATCGTGGCACCAGGAGGAGCTGTGCTTCAGTACCAATCACTTCTGAAGCAGCTCTAACTCCTTCGTATGCGGCCAATATCTCTTTTTCAGTAGCTGTGTAGTTGGCTTCGGAGCCTTTGTAGTTTCGTCCCCAAAATCCTAGAGGTCTACCTCGAGTTTCTCCTGGAGCTTTCTGCCAGAGGCTCCATGTAGGACCATCAATTCCGTCTCCGGTGTAGAGAACATTTTTAATGTCTGGCCCTGTTCGAATTGGTCCAAGGGCCATTGCCTGCACGATCTCCTGTTTAATACTTTCAAAAGCAGCTTGTTGTTCTGAGCCCCATTTAAAGTCTTTCTTCTTTCGGGTAACCTCGTAGAGAGGTTTCACAATCTGATTATAAGCAGGAATATGCATTCTCCAGAAACCAACAGTTCCTAAGAAGGACTGAGTTTCTTTTTTGGTAGTTGGTGGGGCCATAGCTGTTATTTTGTTAATCACATCCATTGGGACGTGGCGACGTCCATCTTGCCACTTAACCCCTAGAAACTGTATCTCTTGCACAGGTCCCTTGACCTTGCTTCTTTTAATAGCAAAACCAGCTTCTAGAAGGATTTCGATTATCTTCTTACCTTTCTCGTAGACTTCTTTTGCTGTGTCACCCCACACAGATGTGTATAGATGTACTGTAGATGTTCTGGAGCTCCACCCTTTTCCAAGGTCTCATGGATCAGTCCATGGCAGATGGTAGGACTGTGTTTCCACCCCTGGGGCAGTCGATTCCAAGTGTACTGGATACCTCTCCAGGTGAAAGCAAACTGTGGCCTGCATTCTGGTGCTATGGGAATAGCAAAAAATGCATTAGCAATGTCAATAGTAGCATACCACTTGGCTGCCTTTGACTCCAGCTCATACTGAAGTTCTAACATGTCCGGCACAGCAGCACTTAGTGGTGGTGTAACCTCATTTAAGGCACGATAGTCCACTGTCAGTCTCCATTCTCCATTAGGCTTTCGCACTGGCCATACAGGACTATTGAAGGGTGAGTGAGTCTTGCTGATCACTCCTTGACTCTCTAGTTGTCTGATCAGTTTGTGAATGGGGATCACAGCATCTCTGTTGATGCGATATTGTTTTCTATGCACTATAGAAGTAGCAATTGGCACCAGCTGTTTTAAAGTTTTCAGCAGTCCTACTACAAAGGATTTATCTGAAAGGCCAACCAAAGCATGCAACCATCCTTCATTCTCAGTCTTTATGGCTGCAATACCAAAGGACCACCGGTACCCTTTTGGGTCTTTGAAGTCACCTCCCTTGAGGTAGTCTATGCCAAGGATGCACGGAGCATCAGGACCAGTCACTATAGGGTGTTTATGCCACTTCATTCCAGTGAGGCTCACATCAGCCTTCACAATACTCAGTTCTTTAGATCCCCCTGTCACTCCAGAAATAGTGACAGATTCTGTTCCTTTCTGATTCGATGGCATTAGGGTGCACTGTGCACCAGTGTCCACCAAGGCTTTATA
>JAAWXA010001120.1:0-11790 GCA_038090715.1 Florisuga fusca | reverse complement strand
TGGCAGCTGAAACATGCTTTTCAAATCTCTCTCACTTGCTTTTTTTTCCAATTATTTTTAAACTTTTTTTTTCCCAAGTCCTTTTTTATGCCTTGATGCAAATGCTCCATTTTAATCTTTTCCATGCTTATGGGTCTTTGGTTATTTCCTGCTACTATTTTTGTCAGACTGTCATGTAATTTCCAACACTGCCAGTAAGGACAGATGTTGTCTGACTTAACAAAAAGTTATCAAGCAGACATCATAATTGCAGGCAAAATATTAGAATACCTAAATATAAATATTAAAAAAGGAATTATTAAAGAAAACAATGGTGTAAAACTAATCAGCAAATGAGATGAAGTAACTTTTGAGGAAACAAAGCATAAAAATGTAATAACATGAAAATAATAACATGGGAGCAAGATAAAGATGAAAGGGTAGGCAATTTGGGCAGATGGCCTATTTCTGATCCTAAAATAGCTGATGTACATTTTAACATTACAGTTTATAAGAGTGGAAAACAACTCCATCTGCCTCACTGCTACATAGCTATTATTCATTATTTTCCTTAATGACAATTTCATGCTGTGCTCCAAATAGTCATAATGCTTTTGGGAATCACAAAGCTTCAAGCTGTACATATTCAGGTGTGGAGAGCAGTTTAGAATACATGGCCAAAAGAACAATTTATTAACTAATGTAAAATTTATAGCTTCTTCAGATAAGGTCATTTACTTTTATATTTCTACAAAATATCCTTCCTGATATGCAAGCTTGGGATTTCCCTCTCAAGTTGAATACGCTGATCCACTCCCAGCTGTTCAAAGTATACAGACACCCAATATCTCCATCATAAAACAGTATTTCCTTTAGTAAGCATTTTCTACTAAGGAAAAAATGAAAGTATATGGAAAAATACTTCCATATGGAAATAACTTCTTAGAAGCAGGTGGATTTGATGAGACAAGAAGTTTGCTAGCCAGATAGACAGCTCTCAGGTACAGACAGGTTATGAACTAAACATGTAGAGTCTCATGTTAATAACATGATTCAGAGGTTGATTCCTTCAGGTCAGACTATTGCTTAAGAAAAAAAAAGCAAGTAAGAATTGGACTCCTATGGAAGCATGTATTTATTTCACTATCAAGCACTTCAGATGACCTGAGAGCTAGGTGTCAGAATGAGGGCCAGTAGGGCAAGAAGACTCTATCCTAGCAGTAGAAGACAGAAGACAAGGAAGAAATCAAGAGGCAAAAATGAACCTATTTATGATGTTTTTTAAGGACTAAACTCACTAATTATGGTTCCCGGTGACATCACAACAGTGAAAGAATCACTGCATTCATCTTTTCAAGCCTATCAGTTACACCATCTGGATCATTAGACCCTGAAGGACAAATAAATAAATGGGAATTTTATATCTGCAAGAGATAAAACCATTACTCACATAAGAGTGAGGCATGGCCAAACTGACGTGTGCAACAGCATGGACAATACAAAACTGAGTAGAAAAGAAATGCCATTTTTCAAGATAACTGAATAACTAGGAAACAGAAAAACAAATCTCAAAGCTTTCCTTATAGTTCATTAGCTGTGCTCCAGAACCCCAAAAGAAAAGGAATATGCTGCCTTTAAAGGTAGAATCAACGTGAGGTTTGCACTGTCCAAAGACAGATAAACCTCAAAAAAGAATGTTAAAAAAAATACTAATTTTGAAAAAGCAGTGATTATAATCTTCATCAATGCACATTTATTCCAGTCCAGGCCTAGATTCTACAAAGAAAGCATTTTAGTATTCATTATTTTACTTCACTTGTCAAAGGGCTTACAGTTCTGTAGCATATGAATGCAAGACAGATTCCTTGAGATGCTGTTGGGAATAATATTTGAGGGCATAATCTTGCCAGAAATTCTTATTTTTTTGTATGAAATTGTACTGTTAACATTTATAATATCTTTTTGCTTCTGTCTCTAGCATGAACTTCAGTTAAATTTAAACAGGTGAATACTTCATAGCATCCAAGAAACGAAGTTACTGTCTGAAGACTACTAAAAAGAAGCTAAAAGACAATGCTTTGATATAATCATGGAATGATTTTATAGGACTCAGAACTATCTGATGAAAATCATCTATTCCTATCATTCTAATATTTAAATGGAAGACAAAAGGGCTCAATAAAGTTAGAATCATCACTTTTACAATAAATACAATAAACACACAAAATACAAAACAACCATTACAAGTTAGTCTAACCATTCTAAAGCAACTATCATAATCAACATACAGATAATCAGCTATGTCTTTCTTTACATACCAGGTAATAAAAGTGTCAAATTAAATCAAATTGTCAATATCAATTACACTCTCTTAGATTAATTTATCTTACCTTCTCATTTGTCTTACCCTAACATATATATTAAAATATGTATTACTTAAGTAGAAATTTAAAAATGCATTTTTGTCTAGCTAATCCAACTACTGTGTAAGCAGCAATGTAAAGCTAGCTTCTGAGAAAAAGTTATACAGATCTATTTTATATTAATTTGACTTGATACACTAAAAGGTGGTCCCATGCATTTTACCACTTCACTACTGGTCTCATGACTTAAAAATTGTTTACCAATCTTCAAGTATTACATGTTTTATTTGATAAATTCTCTGCACGTATTTATGAGAAGTATATGCCCGTTTTCAGCAAACTAACTGCTATCTTGAATATTTGTGTGCCACACATATGTTCCAAAACAGGACACTGCTTTCTCCTAGAACACCTGCTTGCTCAAGTTTGCCTATCTATACCTAAATTATATAACGTATGCACATCATTATCCCAATTCCATTTCTCCTACAGCCATGTTAGAGGATTTCAGTACTGAAGCTGGGCTGAAATACACTCCCATGACTTCTAGACTCTCAGTTTGACAAGTTTGACCTACCTTTGGCAGGTGGATTGGACTAGATGATCTCTAAAGGTCCCTTCCAACCCCTAACGTTCTATGATTCAAAGTTCAGAATAGCACTGTCCACATTCACAACACTTACAAATGAATATTTCTGTTACCATGTCCAAATCACCCTGCTGTATTTCAGGATGACTTCAAATCAAAATTAATTCATCTTCTTCTTTCCAGGAACTTCAACCTCTCTCACCCTTCTCATATACTCCATTCATTTAACATTCATCTACTGTTCCACAAAAAAGTCACATCAGCATGGGCCTGCAGCACTCCTTTTTTCACAGCTTTCTACTTCTTTAACATTTTAGATTTTTCACATTCTCCTATAAAAAGTACTTTTGGAGTACCTTTTTTTATGCTATTTGTTACCATTTTATAATTTACAATTATGTGAAAAAAAGAACAGGTGACTTGTTCTGGGGGTTTGAGTGCAAATTTCAAGTGTAGCCAGAGGAAAACTGCAAGCCTGAAAATTCTACAGTCTTGTCCTCCACTTGTTTCATCAGTCAACTCTTCTTAAATGATAGAATGCTAACTAAAGTTCAATTTCTCTCCCTTGGTCTTAGAAAAGTTGATTAAACTGGAGAATGTCCACTACAGCTAGAGTAATTTTAAGTTATTTTAGCTTGTTAATGTCCAGATTATTAGAAAAAGAAAATGAAAAGAAAATAAATCTATTATTCATGCAGGCTTTCGACAGTATTTTGCAATGTATTAGTACACACTGGTAAACATGCTACACCAAAGCACATAAACCAAAGAGAAAAGCCTCCTGCTGCCCTGAACATTGCTTAACTGAATAGTTTTAAATAAAAGGAACAAAAAGCATATTGCAAAAGTGTTATTTGTTCTCTACCACATCAGGAGGTAGATAAGTGCCTACCAGTAACTCTTTATAAAGAAGAGTTTAGATGCAAAACTTCTACTAAATTTAACAGGTACTGTACTCTGACCTGTTTGGGTGTTTTCAACACTACTGAGCATGCCCCTGACTCGTCAGAAGCCTGGGCCCATAAACCAAATTATAGCCCTCAAAAATTATCATATGCATGTCTTCACTAAACACAAGAGAAAAGTAAGATACATCATTAACATAATTGAAACCTTTACACATATTCTTAAGAAAAAAATGTAAAAGAACAATTTTATTTAAACTGCTTATATTAGAATACTTTGTGGAGAGCAACTGTCCCAGGATTAAATAATTCAGTATCCATCAAAGACATTTTAGATCTGGAATTTTAAGTACCAGAAAAGGAATGTTCTGCATGTTCAGATATTATTTAATTACAAACAAAAGCAATATGCTATATAGTATATTTTAAACAACTTTGTTTTAAGATACAGGTTTCCTTCAGATTTTTTCTTCTCCTAACCAAAAAAAGTTTGCCAGAGCCGCCTGCTGCTGTTAATACCTCTAACTATCAATTATCTTCCTACAGGATTTCTAAGGCTTCAGCTTGTCTTCCTCCTCCTTTTGTCTCCCTCATTTGAAAATTATTTTATGCTTCAATTATCTTACACATGAAAGTTCCTTGTCTTTGTATCTCATGCAACATCATTCTCCCACTATAACCATCTCTTGTTTAACATTTTGGCACAGTAGTCTACTTCTCCCTTCCCAAAATTAATATTAAAGCACACCGAATGCCTATAAAATAATGTAAATTCTCCTTACTAGAATCCTTACATAAAATACACCAAACTGTATATATAATGAGATGGCTTTCCAATGAGTAGAGGTTTACTTTAATCAAGAGCATGGAAACTATCTCATAAATATTCAGAAAACAGAGAAAAAGTCTAAGGAAGGAAAAAATATTTAAAACAAAAAATGGTAGATTATAAACCTTGTAATGCGTTGCTAAAAAAATCAAGGGAAGACCATGTAAGTATTACAAATAAAAGTGAGGAAAAATCAGAAACTGTAGATAATGAATGGCAGAAAAGTCAATGGTAAAAAACAAATTGTAACACAGGATGATAGACATATTTGATAACACTCCAGCAAATAAGAGAACTGGAAAAACATGGTTAAAGAGGACAGAAATTCTAAAATATCAGGTTCACAACAGCATCAAATCAAAATAGGCTGAATGAACAAAAGCTGTAAGAAGCCTGGTATTATAAGTACTATGAAATCAATAGACAAATTGTAATTTCCATACCTGATGAGTCATAATTCACCAAGTGTCAAGGAAAAAGCTGCAAAATATTAATAGCAAAATATAGAGTACAAAAATATTTATTAGAAAGTGAAAAATATTTATTAGAAATTAAAAGAAGCAAATGCTTAAGCAATGAAGAAGAGCATGCTTGGAAATTCTGGTTAAAATGAGGAAGGCAGCTACAACACGTGGTGTCATTTGGGAGGGCTGGGAAGACAAATGAAAGCTGATAACCTTATGTTATAAAGCAAAAACTTTCATAAAGAAATCTCAGAGGGAAGGAGATGCTATTGTCACTAATTAAAGACAGAGCTCAGGGTCCAGAAGCTGTTTAACAGTATCAGTTATAATGCCACTAATAACCAATTATGAGGTTTTTTCTATTTTTTTTTCCCTAAACATTACCAGAGCCACAGCAATTTTTACTGCTGCTTTTAAGAAGCCTCAAAGTTCTTTAAGAAGAATTAATTCTGAAGTATTAACTAAAAAAATCCATTCAAAGGCAATTACAAAAGACACTGGAATGTATTCAAGTTTGTTCTAAATCATACCCAAAGCAAGTTATACACATCTCATTATTTTATAGGCATTCGGTGTGCTTTAATATTAATTTTGGGAAGGGAGAAGTAGACTACTGTGCCAAAATGTTAAACAAGAGATGGTGATAGTGGGAGAATGATGTTGGATGAGATACAAAGACAAGGAACTTTCACGTGTAAGATAATTGAAGCATAAAATAATTTTCAAATGAGGGAGACAAAAGGAGGAGGAAGACAAGCTGAAGCCTTAGAAATCNGTATTAAAAAGAAAAAAATATTATGGCTTGTTTTCATTTGAGATGAATAAGAAATTTTAATCAAGAGAAGGCATCAAGGTAATGATGCAGCTAGATGAATGAATAATGTGAGATTACATTTGCAAAGTTGCATTTGATGATCTGACTAGCATGGAGAACCTGAAACTGCAAAGAGAACAGATTTCCTTCTTCTCTACCTGATACTTCAGCATGGAATTAAAAAGTAGATTCTAGAGAGGAGGAAACATAAGTAGAAAATTTTTTGCAGTCATAGACTTAAATATTACAGGATCTTCCATAATTAGCAATCTGATGAAAAAAAAATAATTATTGCTGCTGTTAGCATGATTGACTGTTGAGGAACAAGCATTAATAAGAGACATGTATGACTCAAGATTTTAGGAAATGTTCTAAATAAAACTTAAGTCCCTGGATCTAGTAATTCCCATGGAGTTTCTGAGCGAAGCTAAGAAAATATCAGGGTTGGGGATAAAGGCAGAACTTAGACTCTTTGTGAGAGCTTAAAATTTGACAAGTGCTTAGGAGAGAATATCGTGGTTGCAGGCATCAGCCTAACACAGGGGTAAGAGGCAACAGTTAAACAACCTATTACTAGATTGGTTTTTTGTTAGAGAAGGATACTAAACTCAACCTGATGTAATTATTATTTTTTTTAATAAAAGAACACAACGATATTAGGTAAAATGAAATTATCTGTTTTTTTTCAAATGCTCTCTCACCAAAGGTATCATGACTAATTAAGGTGTGGTTTTCCTAAGTTTGTTCCTCGGGAGACTGTAATAACTAACTATTCAAGCTGACTGCACCAAGCAGGGTGTTAATACTGTCTCCCGAGGAACAAACTTAGGAAAACCACACCTTAATTAGTCATGATACCTTTGGTGAGAGAGCATTTGAAAAAAAACAGATAATTTCATTTTACCTAATATCGTTGTGTTCTTTTATTAAAAAAAATAATAATTACATCAGGTTGAGTTTAGTATCCTTCTCTAACAAAAAACCAATCTAGTAATAGGTTGTTTAACTGTTGCCTCTTACCCCTGTGTTAGGCTGATGCCTGCAACCACGATATTCTCTCCTAAGCACTTGTCAAATTTTAAGCTCTCACAAAGAGTCTAAGTTCTGCCTTTATCCCCAACCCTGATATTTTCTTAGCTTCGCTCAGAAACTCCATGGGAATTACTAGATCCAGGGACTTAAGTTTTATTTAGAACATTTCCTAAAATCTTGAGTCATACATGTCTCTTATTAATGCTTGTTCCTCAACAGTCAATCATGCTAACAGCAGCAATAATTATTTTTTTTTTCATCAGATTGCTAATTATGGAAGATCCTGTAATATTTAAGTCTATGACTGCAAAAAATTTTCTACTTATGTTTCCTCCTCTCTAGAATCTACTTTTTAATTCCATACTAAAGTATCAGGTAGAGAAGAAGGAAATCTGTTCTCTTTGCAGTTTCAGGTTCTCCATGCTAGTCAGATCATCAAATGCAACTTTGCAAATGTAATCTCACATTATTCATTCATCTAGCTGCATCATTACCTTGATGCCTTCTCTTGATTAAAATTTCTTATTCATCTCAACTGGAAACAAGCCATAATATTTTTTTCTTTTTAATACTGTGAAAGCTTGATATTTTGATATTATATAAAAATAATACCTATAAAATGCACTGGCTAAACTCTTCAATTTACTCTAGGAAAATTCAAAGGTCTTTAAGTTTTTAAATATGTCAAAAATTTATTTAAACCAGTGAGGTAAAATATTTAGTAATTTCTAGCATTTTATTCTATTTACTTCATCTTTATAGAGATAACATATTTCAATCAATTTGTAGATACCAGTAAAAACATCCTCTTATCCAGTTAAGATGTCTAGTTTCACTTTGAAAATATTTTACTGTTAAAACAGCTACTTTAATGTGAACTTTATATATAGATTTTAATAGCATATAGTGCAATGAATGCACAAGTCTGCAACCCAGACTACAATACTGTAAAATCAATTGTTCTCTGAATGACTGCCCACATCCACTCAGCATGAATTACTGCTTTATAAAGTACATGGATATTTTCCCCTTGTGTGCAACTCAATACACAGCATCTAGTTAGAAAAAGCAGAAAGATTCCTATTTTCTACTGCTTATCCAAATTCTGTGTACTAGAAATATAATTTTTCTAATTGCCTCAAGATGTTATGCTGAAGAATTCTCCCCAAAAATTATGAGCTCATACACCCATACACCTCATACTTAGCTCATACACCCTTCCTTTCTCTCTTCTATTCAAAAACAAAGGATTCCCAGGAATTTCATAGTAGAATGAGTCATGCACAATCCCACATACCACATATCAGAAATTATACATGCATGTGTCCTGTAGCATATATTATTGTTACTTACAATAACCAGGAACCACTACAAACAGCAGAAATTACAACGTTGATTCCCATCATAAAAAATGAAAAAAAATCACCATTTGGATTACCATTATACTGTTAATTCATATAATGACCTGTTGGCAGTTCTCTAATCTTACAATCATTGATTTTAAGAATAGATAATAGAATAAAATATAGCACATCCTTGGTATGTAAGTTTGTATAAACTCAGACTCAGAGTGCTGTGGTGGTTGGACCATTTGTTCTAACAACCTCTGTTCAGAGCAGAAATCAAGGACCAATAGAGTCCATACAAGATATTCAAGTATTCAAGAGTCTGAGTTCATAAATGTACACACAGTGTTAACAACAGAAAATCCTTCTGAATACATTTCTCATTCCTAAAAACCAGGAAATGCTCTGTTTCACATGCACAAAAAAACAAAAAAAACCAAACCTGATTTACTATAGATAAAAGCTTTTTCTGAACTATGTGCAAATTGAAAAGCATTCTGGGTAATATGCCACTACTTATTACACAGGTATTGATAGATTCAACATTAACACTGAAGAAATAATAGCTCTGGGTAGTTGAGTTACCATAAAGACTTTTTTTTTTTTTCCTAGATATCTATATTGTAGCATGTCATAAAATTTCTGTATGAGCAAAGGACAAAAAACAGGAAAGAAAAAAATGTCCATATTAGAAATTAAATAGCTGTAATTACATTAGAAAATGGAGAATTTTTTTTCTAGATTAGAGTTTGAAAAGGTTAGTAACATGGGTAACAACAATAATTACAACATTAACTGCCTTAATTACTTGTCTATAATGGAATGCTCCAAAAAAAGCCTTACCTTCTATAGCACTAAAAGGGTGCTATAAAAATGGAACTAGCTTTCGCAAACTATTTCACAGAAATTTAACTCCAGAAATGTATTAATTCAGAGGTATCAGTTTAGCTATCAATATACAAGCTAAAAAACATGCACCCACTAAAAAATGAAACCTACAAAAGAAGCAATTTCATTAAAGTTTTTCATGCTTAGAACTAAAATTAATTTAAGCCACAGGCAGATCATATTATGGAGAGAGTGAGGTTTAAATCCAGCAGAATTTTATAAAACTCCCTGAATTTTTTCTGTTGTTCTGATGTAGTGACATGGCTACATAATGATCACATAATGCAACAGAGGTTTAGATGAACAGTACTACAAAAAACCCTACTGTCTATTATCATCAAGATGACACAAAAAGATGATAGCATTTTTTTGTTCTTGGGGAAGGGTGGCAATTATCCCTCTGCATCTTTAGGATGTTTCATTTATTTATATTGATAAAATGACCACTCATTTTATCAAATAACTATAGAGAATCACTATAGAGACTCAAGTGTTATCATGAAATCAAATTACTATCTTTTGTTGTTAATCAGAAATTATCTTTTATTTTAAATCACTTTGCTAAAGAAAATAAATCAAACACTAAGGACTTTATATTAAAAAATAGTACCTGTATTACAGAGCAGACGCGATGAAAAAACACCCCCATATTTACCACCTAATATACATCTAATTTATTCTTACTTTCCTCTGATGACTGGCATTTATGCCATATCAAATGTGATTTTAGTAATTCTCTCTATGTGTGTTTAAGTACACATAAAGTCCAGATAGATTGAGTTCAACAAGAGAGCTACAGAGGTCTAACACGGCTGCTAAGGGCCCCTTACTTTACGGTTGCTAATATATCTGTGGTTGAAAAAATTTGTCCTCTAAAAGAAGGAAGGAAGAATAAACAAATAAAGACAGTATTTTATATCCGAGTAATTCTCCTCAGTATCAGAGATGCCTTGTGTTCCAGAAGTTAAGTATATATACTGTGAAAAGAAGACAAATTTAATCTCCACGGTATTTATAACTTTATGGTTTTGAATTTCTTAAAGGTATCTTTGCTCTTGTGTTTCCAGAAGCAGCAATCAGAACGATTCAAATACCTTCCTTGAACCAATCATTATTTTTTACACTTCTCCAGAGAATGTTTTTATTCATCTATTGACCTAATGAAATACTTTCTGTTTTTAAACCTGTTTGTCTGAAGAAAATCTCCCCCTGTACTCATCGTTCTGCCTGACTGTGGTAATAGTAAATGTAATTAATTCACTTAGGAACTCTTGGGGTGAATCAGCTTACTACTTCTTCTGTTCATCTGTTACTAATGAATTTTACATTCCATTAGACTGCTATTCACCTTGGCTGTTTTTCTTGAGTTCTTCCATGTAACTTGATATTACATATGAAATTTGTCTCCTCTTTAATAGCACCATTCCTAAACAGCCCAAATATGAGAACGAGGTATTATGTTATGAAGAAAGGAGCCCTCTACTTACTCCTGGATTTGTCTGATCTCAGCAGAAATAATACCACAGTATCTGAGTACCACCTGTACAAAACCAATAGCAATACAGGAATTTCAGTGGAGTTTGTCACATTTACTTGAGAATAGTGAAAGTGTCACTTCAAATCTTCAAAATTTCATAATGTTTTATTATTTGAGATGTGTGTATTCATACAATGTGTGCTGGCTTCCTACCTGCATCTAGGAAAAAGGGAAATCTTGTTTTCCTGCTCTAGCTACAACTATAGTTATTCCAGGAATCTATTTTTTTTTTAACAAGGATGTAAAGGGATTTTCAGTAGCAAAAGTAGAAAAAAATTTTATGAAGAAACAAGGAACTATGACAAAAACTATTCTACAACAGCAAATAACATGGAATTAGTATTCTGATCAGAAATTAAAGCCATCACTACTATCCTGTTCTGCCACTACCCTGCACAGAAATTTATAATACACCATATACAAGTGTCATGATTGGAGCAATAAATTCTAGAACTCTAAATGATGTATACACCTCTTCTGTTGTGTAGAACAATTAAACGAAAAAAAGCATTTGATGACGGAAATAAATTGTGTGAAATTCTTTTGAGAAAAAAATCTATTTGATTCCATAATGTATGCTATTACTAGGCAGCCTAACAAATTACAAAAGAAAAAGGTGACCCCAGTTTACAGCTGTCACATTCTAGTTTAATTTCTTGCCACCTTTTTTAGAATCACTTGGTTTTATTATGGGCTTATAGATGATTAACCCCAATATAAATATTTCCATTCAATCACTAAAACGTATGTTGCCCCAGTGGAAAAAATATTAATATGTTCTTTTGATCTAAATTTACTGGAAATTAATTACAAAATAATTTTCATTGGTAGGGACTTGAGCAAATCATACTTCTCAAAGGCCCTCCCTGGAACAACTTTGAAAAAATCATTAATTTATTGTATCACATGTCTTCCTTCAGTCTTTTATTCTAATTTTTAAATTCTTCAGGCTACTTTGGACCATCAGTGGTAGGACTTTCCTGTGTCATAATGGTGCACAACTTTTTTAATACAATATTCTGAAGGAAACAACTATAGATACAC
>JAAWXA010001119.1:0-11111 GCA_038090715.1 Florisuga fusca | reverse complement strand
AGACTGGGATGGCATATCACTGAATCACAAAACAGACCCCAAAAAGCTGCTCTTCATCTGACTCTAAAAACTCTGCACAATGTTCAGCGATTCTTGGGCGACGTCCAATGGTTGCGCCCTGTGGTCGGTATAACAAATAACCAACTAGAACCGCTACGACCGCTTCTTAAAGGTACTGACCCATCTTCCCCTGTCACCCTCTCAGCAGCTCAACAACAGGCCGTAACCGAGATTGGCCTGACCATCTCTCAGCGCTGCGTAGATCGTCATGACGTGGACTTGCCCATAGATTTGACCATTCTCACGGGCAAGCAACATTTGCTGGGAGCGCTTACGCAGTC
Source organism: Florisuga fusca (assembly GCA_038090715.1). Taxonomy (NCBI): domain Eukaryota; kingdom Metazoa; phylum Chordata; class Aves; order Apodiformes; family Trochilidae; genus Florisuga; species Florisuga fusca. Next base: position 10,770 of record JAAWXA010001119.1, on the reverse strand, counting down.
TAAAAAGAAAAAGGGGGAGATTGGGCCTGCTGATATTCGTGTACTGGAATGGATCTTTGGTCCATTACAGCCAAAGACTACAATCCAAACAAAGATTGAGGTGCTGGCCCTCCTAATTCGCAAAGGCCGAACCCGTATCATACAAATTACAGGAGAGGAACCCAGTACAATTTACGTCCCAATGAAACAAGAAGAGTTGGATTGGTATTTACAGCACTCTCCAGCTCACAATCCAGCCTCCTAGAAGCTGCACAAACCATCGATCTTTCTCCACTGCGTTCTACCGTGTTGAAGTGGATGTCCTTGCATGAATGGATTCCTGTCCCGAAGCGATCTGAAAACCCTCTTCCAGATGCATTAACGGTCTTCACCGATGCAGGAAAACGCTCACAACGAGCTGCAGTGACATGGCAAGATAAAGAGCAATGGTGCCATGAACTTTTGCCCGCACAAGAGGGTGAAAGCCTACAGACTCTAGAATTAGCAGCCATTGTCTATGCCTTTTCACGCTGGATGAATGTGCGTCTCAACGTTGCATCAGATTCCCTATATACTGTAGGAATTGTCCAGCGAATTGAAGATGCCCATCTAAAAGACGTAGTGAATCAGCGATTAAATGACTTATTACGTCAACTGCAGGCTTCCATTCAACAAAGAGATCAACCCTATGCCATAATTCACATTCGAAGCCACCAATGGTCTGAGGCCTGGGAGAAGGCAATGCCCAGGCAGATAGGCTGGTTTCTCAATCTGTGCCCATGGATGAGTTCACCAAAGCGAGAGATGCGCATGCCACGTTTCATCAGAATGCCAGTGGACTGCACCGTCACTTCCAGATTTCCATGGATGACGCCAGAGGCATCGTGAAAGCTTGCCCACAGTGTAATCAACAGGGACCAGGTCTTGGCCTGGGGGTTAACCCCCAAGGTCTTGGCCCAAACGAAAAGTGGCAGATGGATGTCACTCATGTACCAGAATTTGGAAGGCTTAAATATGTCCATGTTACCATTGATACTTACAGCCATTTTATCTGGGTGACAGCTCAGCCTGGTGAAAAAGCGTTACAGGTGATACGACACCTCACCCTGTGTTTCGCAGCCATGGGTGTACCAGAGCAGATAAAGACAGATAACGGACCGGCCTACGTTAGTAATAAGCTAACTCGGTTTTTCCAACACTGGGGGGTTAAGCATATCACAGGCATTCCCCATTCTCCTACAGGTCAGGCTATTGTAGAGAGGGCAAATCAAACACTGAAAGATTATTTAAGAAAGTTTACAGATTTGCAAGACCCACAAGAGCGTTTGGGAAAAACTCTGTTTGTACTAAATTACTTGTGCATATTTGGGGACCATAAGTTGGCGCCTGCGTATGTTCATGGCACAGTAGCCCAGCAAGCCAACTCCCATAAAGCTCCACTATATGTGACCTATAAGGATCCCACTACAGGTTTATGGCAGGGACCAGCAATAGTTAGATATTTAGGCAGAGGCCACATGTGTGTTTCCACTCCTACAGGTACCCTTTGGGTTCCCAGCAAGTGGACCCGGCCAGCTCCCGCTCCCCCAAATCCAGAAACGTAAGCTTGAGAGCGGAGGTGGCTGTATTGAGTGGTTAACATTCCAAACAGATATTCTTGCATTAGCCTTGTCATAGCCACCACTACAGTATTAGGTTTTGTTTGTTTCGTTTACTGTTATTTACCTTTCTGTTAAGTTACTTAACACCACAATCGCTTTGTATTGCATGCTTACCTGACAAGTACCCTCAGAGACCCTAAAATGTATCACTAGAAGAATAATTCTGCGCAGACTTCACTCACACTTCACCTTTATAAATGTTACAGTTATATTATGAATACTGCAGTTATATGTTACAATCCTAGGCCTAGGTCTTTTACATATCAATTCGGCAACCACGAAGGAATTCGGACTCCATGGTGATGTGAGCCGGTGGGGTTCGGGAATGCCTGTAAGGGGCCCCCCGACATAATTCCTGTCGGACAGGACTTCCCTATCCTCCCCTTGGCTTTACATACTGATGGACGCCACACCTTCCTAAAACTAAAATTCATTGTTGCATTCATAAATTAAATTAGGTAAGATTCATCATTTATGTTATTAGTGTGTTGTTTGCATTAAGTCAGTTATATAAGACTATGTTAGTAAATTAAGTTGTTTAAGAAAATATTTTTTAGTTGTTTGTATTCATAAGTTTTGCATGTTTTGTTATTTTATATTTTGTTAGTTTAAAAGTTAGTATAACAGAGAACGTTAACCAGACACGTTCTTGTGCAAAAAGAAAAAGGGGGATATGTTGTGGAATGTCGTAGAATGCCCTGGAATTGGGGTGTGCACAATTCCATGTCTGTGTATAAAATCCCTTATCTAAGGCCAATTACAGCGGACCTTACTACTGCCCTTAGGCAGCTGGGATTCGTTCTCTATAGGTAAACACACCGGGTGTCTAGTAATAAGTTATGTTGGTGCGAGGTGGCTGGGGGGTGTGTTCACGGGACCACTATATAAGAATTGTAACTGCGCAATAAACTTAGAAGCTTGCTTATCAATCATATTGGTTGTGCGGGACTTCTCCTCGTCCGCTTCTACACATAGTGTTTTGGATAATTTTGGAAGTAAAATGTGGGCCTCTATCAGAATCAATTACTACTACCATTCCATACCTGTGAATAATATTTTCCAATAATATTTTTGTGACCGTTTTTGCGGTACATCTGACGGTGGGAAAGGCCTCTACGAAGTGAGTCAAATGATTCACGATGACCAGGAGGTATTTATACCTTCCTACTTTAGGGAGTTCGGTGAAATCAATCTGGATCCTCTCAAAGGGACTCTTAGCAAGCTCTCTCCCACCCGGTACTCGGTCTCTCAAATGAGACGTATTTACCTTTCTGCAAATCAAACAATTTCCCAATATATTTTTAATTACCGTATATAATCCAGTGCAAGCATACCGGAGCTCGAAATGATCTGCCATAGCCTGTATTCCTTAATGAGTATGGTTATGTAATTTTACTAATACCCTCTGTGCTAATGCTTTAGGCAATATCTGACGGTCATCTAGAAGATACCACCTACCATCCCGTTCAATCGCTCCCACTTGCTGCGGTTTGCCTTTTTCTTTTTCAGTAAAGCTAGTTTTAGATCCTTCTTGTTGGGGTTCAACTGACTCACTTTCAGAAATCATTAATAAAGCTGCTTGTTTTGCTGTCTCATCTGCCAAATTATTTCCTCGGACATTATAGGATAAGCCGCGTTGGTGAGCTTTTAGATGAACTACAGCAATTTTCTTGGGGCCCCAAAGAGCCTTTAATACTGCTCTAATTAATGCCTCACGTGAAAGATTTATACCATGCGTATTAATCAAGCCTCTTTCTTCCCAGATTTTTCCAAATGTATGTACGACCCCAAAGGCATATTTGGAATCTGTAAATATTGTTCCAATTTGTCCTTTCAAGAGCTGCAACGCCCGTATAAGGGCGTAGAGTTCACAAGCCTGAGCCAACCAGCTGGAATCCAATGGTCCTGATTCTTTAATGGTAAAATTTTCTCCTTCTATTATGGCATATCTTGATTTTCGATGTCCACCCACTACTACTTGTCAGGAGCCATCTATGTATAATTTAAAACCTTCCTCCAGTTCGGTATCTTCTAAATCCTCACTAATTTTGGCTTGCAATTCTATGGTCTGTAAACAATCATGTAAAAGGGCAGAGTCTGGTTCCCCATACAGGAACTGAGCAGGATTTTGTAAGCTGGTAATTTCCAATTGTAATTTGGGGGAATTCAACAGAATGCTCTCATATTTTAACAGTCTACTATCTGTTATCCATTTTTCTGCTTTTTGCTGCAAGATATTCCTTAAAGTATGCAGAGTATATACTTTTAGGTCTCCTCCCAAAGTAATTTTTGCAGCTTCTTCCACTAACAAGGCTGTAGCTACCACAGCCTGTAAACAAGTGGGCCACCCGCGGCTCACAGGATCAAGTAGCTTAGAAAAATAGCCCACGGGTTTTCGGGAATCTGCCCACATTTGTGTAAGTACTCCATATGCTGTCCCATCATTTATGTTATCTTTCTTTTTCCTGACTTCTAGTAAGTACCCTCCTCTGAGGCTGTTCAAGTTCCTCAGGCTCACTTTCAAATGGCCCAGCCTCCGGGGCGGTCGGAGGTGGAGGATTACTGTACAGAGGAGGTGGTGTAACAATTTCCTCTGGTTCCCGGCGTTTTTTCCTGTTTCCCTCTTTGACCACAAACATTCCTGCCGGTTGGTTTCCATCTATCCACATAAAGGCATATTCGCTCTCCTCCTTGCTAAAGGGGTTCTTTGCATTAACCCATAAATTTAAAGCTTGACACTCCCAATCTTCAAATGATCTAAATATTGGCCAATATACCCCCTTTCTAATTTCCTTGGTTCCCCAGATCTTCATACAATAGTTAACCATTTTTTCCTTGGTTTTACCCTTTTGCCTGGGGGAAGTTCCCCAATATGTTAACATAAGCCCCAGTGGGCTATCAGGGGGGATATCAGGAAGGTGAACATAACCCCTGGCACCAATTATACCAAGAGGTTCCCCAAATATGGGCTTACTCTTAATTTTGCCCATCTTCCAAGGTGCCTTCTTTCACTCAATTCAATCGCTTCCCTCCGTTCATGGCCCAGTCCCTCGCGGGATATGGGAACTGCACTACAAGGACGTCCGCTCTCGCTCCGTCCGCCAGGACGTCTCACTCACACAAAATCACAATCAGTCGCGCCTTGGGAACCAACCCTCCCCAACCGAAAAGAGCTGCTTAATACTTACTCGTCTCCTGCGAGCCTTTGTTCAGGTCTTCGTGCACGAGAATTCCGGGGAAATTTACAATATTCCTTTACCTAGATATCTCTCAGCTTTTCGGTGTGATCTCCGAGGTCTATGACACGGAGCAAAACTCCCGGGACCATCTGCAAAAATGCAGATGGGGCGCCTACCGGAGGGAAAAGCTCCGCAGCACAGAGCTTCAGGATCCGAGTTACGGCACCAATTTGTTAAAAAGAGTGACTCGATGTATCAACAATAACACTCTTTTCTTGAGAGAAATATATAAGTAAAGCAGTGCGCTGGGCGGCCAGGGAGTCACAGCTCTACCACGACTCGCAAATTCAACAGGGTAAAACCAGTTCTTTTATACCCTTAGTAATCTTCTCTCAATGGTTTGTGCAGCTTCTAGGAGGCTGGACTGTAGAGCTGGAGAGTGCTGTAAATACCAATCCAACTCTCCTTGTTTCATTGGGACATAAATTATACTGGGTTCCTCTCCTGTAATTTGTATAATACGGGTTCGGCCTTTGTGAATTAGAAGGGCCAGCACCTCAATCTTTGTTTGGATTGTAGTCTTTGGCTGTAATGGACCAAAGATCCATTCCAGTACACGAATATCAGCAGGCCCAATCTCCCCCTTTTTCTTTTTAGACTGTGTAAGCGCTCCCAGCAAATGTTGCTTGCCCGTAAGAATGGTCAAATCTATGGGCAAGTCCACGTCACGACGATCTACGCAGCGCTGAGAGATGGTCAGGCCAATCTCGGTTACAGCCTGTTGTTGAGCTGCTGAGAGGGTGACAGGGGAAGATGGGTCAGTACCTTTAAGAAGCGGTCGTAACAGTTCTAGTTGGTCATTTGTTATACCGACCACAGGGCGCAACCATTGGACGTCGCCTAAGAATCGCTGAACATCGTGCAGGGTGTTTAGGGTCAAATGAAGAGCAGCTTTTGGGGGTCTAATTTGTGATTCAGTGATATGCCATCCCAGGTACTTCCATGGCGCTGTACGCTGTATCTTTTCAGGTGCTATCTGGAGTCCTTGCTGATTTAGCTGCTGCGGAGCAGGTGTGAAGTATCAGAAAATGTTCCTGTTCTTTAGTAAAAGGATCCTGTTGTGCTATCAAGATGTCATCCATGTAGTGATAGATCAACACATTTTGCCAGGTCTTCCTCACCGGCAACAGAGCTGCATCTATAAACAGTTGGCACAAGGTAGGGCTGTTCTTCATGCCTTGCGGTAGCACTACCCACTCAAATCGCAAAGCAGGAGATTCTTTGTTAAGGGCTGGAAGCGTAAAGGCAAATCGCTTTGTGTGCTGGGGGTGGATATGTATAGTAAAAAAGCAGTCTTTTCAGTCTACTATAAGTAGATGCCAATGCTCTGGAAGCATCACAGGATTAGGCATCCCAGGCTGGAGAGCTTTCATGACTTCCATTTGGGAATTAACCGCACGAAGATCATGTAGCAGGCGATATTTGCCGGACTTCTTTTTGATGACAAAAATTGGAGTATTCCAGGGGCTGGTTGACAATTGTATGTGGCCCTGCTGTAATTGTTCTTGCACTAACGCATGTGCTTGTATGAGGCTTTCTTGTTTTAGCGTCCACTGCCCAATCCATACCGGTTCTTGTGATAGCCATGTTAGTGGGATTGGGAAAGCCCAAGAAGTGACCGCTAATAAAAACGGTTGTTTGTCACTAGGCGAGCCCCGATTTGCCCTAGGACGTCTCGGCCAACGAGGGCCTCTACATTCTTTGGTAATGGCATGATGGTGATAAGTAGAGTACCTGTACGACCATTGACAGTGAGACGGACCTTTCGTGTGCTTTGTTTTACTCGAGCTGCACCTCCTACATCTTCTACCCCTGATATCATTGGGGCAGCAGGCCAGTGACGAGGCCAAAGCCGTTCGTCAACGATGGTGATATCTGCCCCAGTATCCAGTAACGCTGTAAGGCGACACTGTTCTTGTTGATGTTCTAACAGGATTGGTGCTTTGGGGCGTTGATCCATTGTAAGGCATAGTAGAGCTGCCTTTCCTGTAGAGCCAAATCCACCTACTCGCAGAGCAGGTGTTGAAGATGCAGCGGCAGCATCAATTAGCTGTTGTGTTGGAACTAGCTGAGCAATACGAGTGCCTTTTGGGATCACTATGGGTGGATTCCAAGTCATTGCTACGATGCAAATTTCTCCAGTATAGTCGCTGTGAATTACTCCTGGTAACACGAATAAACCTTTAAGTCCAGCTGATGATCGTCCAAATAAGAGGGCTCCGCATGGCTTTCCCTCATATTTTACTGGACCGGTGACGCCCGTGGGGATCTTTTGGGGCTTACTGTCAATAAGAGTCACATCTACTGTTACTGCCAGGTCCAACCCAAGGCTTCCGCTGGTTGCTGGCTGGAGGGAAGTGGCTGGCTGGAGTTGTGTGGAGGAGACCATACTGGAGCCGCAGTTGGGGTCTTCGCGCTGCAGCTTCTCGCGCACACTTCTGGTGCCTCTCCACCCGTGAAGTTGGGTGCGTCACAGTCAGAGACGCAGTTTTCGGGAAGCAGGGGCGCGGACGAGGTTATGCATGCCGGAATATTGCCGGAATTCTGAACAATTTGTACGATCGTCTTTTGCCCCGTAGGGGGGCTCAGGTCATAATCAATCCCTAGCTGGTGCATGCCCGGTATTTTTTGCCCTTCTAAGTTTGCTGAGGCGACCGCGGCGATTCTCTTTTCTGCCTGATAACGTTGCAAACAGTCTATGACTACATGACACGGTTTTATTAACTTCCGCGCTGTTTTTTTGCCATCTATCTCCTTGTTCCACAAAATTCTGAGGATCCTTTAAGCAGCCCCGCCCCCACCAGAGAGGAGAAATGCTGGAGTCTCTGCCTGTGTCTCCTTGTCCCGACTCTCTCGGCAGGAGAACTTTGGCAGGTTCCCCTCTTGCCCCTGCTGCTGCCCTTGTTCTTCCCCTTCTTTTTGCTGGGCTGAGGGATTGAGTATTAGGGTGCAGCTCAGAACTGATGCTGCAGGTCTGGAAGGAAGGGCAGACACAGTCTGTGGGTCTCTGAGAAGGAATAAAATGATGATAAAAGTCTTCTCTGAATTTTTCCTGTCTTTTCTCCCATGAGGTAATTGGTACTGAGGCACAGCTTCTCCTGGCACCCCAACTGCCAGTCCTGACCTGAACTGGGAACCTGAAAAGGGCAGGTTGCATCTACACACCATGCCACTGATGCCACCGTGAGTAAGTGGACCCTCCCAGAAAACGCAGTGAGCTTGAACAGGGAGGCCTAATTGCCCAGGCATACTGGAAGTGATTACAAACTGTCCAGAATGTAAAGATTTTGGGATGCCACCAGATGAAGTATTGACCTGTGCAGAGGAAGCTCCCCACCCCCCCCATATAATGAACTCTCAGATCATAAGAAGCAATTTGATCTTTTCACTGATTCATCCTGCTGTCTTGTGGGAAATCTGTTGCTTGGAGTCCTACACAACAAGTTGCAGAAGCAACTGAGGGAGAAGGTGAATCAAGCAAATTTGCCAGGGCAAAAGCCATTCGGCTGAACCTGGATGTTGGTGAATGGGAAATGTGTCCAGCACTTTACCTCTACTCCAACTCATGGATGGCAGCAAATGCCTTATAGAGGTGGTTAAGAAGATGGTGTGGAATCCCAAAAAGAATATGTCTCAAAACAGCTGCCCTGACAAAATGGACATTATGCTCAGGTGGAAGCCTCATTCGATAAGCCATCTGGACTTTGTTCTCTCAAGGTGAGACCCTCATAACCACCCTGATAAACAGGGTCCTATTCTTGCAAGAGCAGCCCCTCCTTTAGTGGATATCCCAATAAGCTGAACACTGGCTTTGCAAGGGGAGCTCTGTTTGATGGCTACCCTGATAGGCAATTATTTGTCTAGTAACTGCAGCGGTAGTGGATCAAGGACTGGACTTGATGATCTCAGAGGTCCCTTCCAACCCAGCCAATTCTATGATTCTATGAATCTATGATTCTATGACACTGTCCTTTCTTGATAAGGGAGAGGGGCAGGCAAGCTGTACCCTGCGGAGGCAGAGTGCCATCTTGTGTGTGCCCCGGGTAAAGCCACTGAAGAGGGCGCATGCGCAGAAATAAGGGTTATTGCACAGTAATCCCATATAGGTGATTAAGAAGATAATTTTTGAGGCTTGCTTCCTTTGTAAAATATTAGCATCCTGATAGTTATGCATCCTTAAGTGACTGAAATGCCTCTAAATATTCATATCTCTGTATAAAGGCTTTCATTTGCACATTATATTATTTTTTCTATCCTGCATAGATACAGTATCAAATATTATTTCCGTTCTGTGTACAGATATTTGAGATATTTAAGCCATAGAACTATAATTCTGTAGCTTAATGTAACAACAGGCAGACCGGAGTGTTTAAATTTATCCTGATCATGAAAGTATCCATGCTCAACACAAAAGGACATTAATTCAGAAACTCTGGCAAGTTGTGGATTAGATTTCAGCTATTACTTTTTACTTATATCACTGTGTCTCTTTGATTTTCTCAGTCCTACTTTAGTTCTAAATGCTTTTCTTTTGTATTAATATGAAAGCTCAACAAAATATTTCCTTCTAAATTCAGATTGTTTCCTTCTCTTTTATGAGAAAAAGAACAAAGGAAATTGAAATGCTTTGACTGTAGTAATGCAGATTGTCATTGTTGCTATTATTTATTGCAGTGTGGCAACATCTGGATGGCCCTTTTAGTTGTTTTGGGTATAATATGGAAAAAAAACCTAGAGACTATAACAAGGAATCACTTAAGTGCCCGTCATTAACCCTATCTGCGATGGAAGGGAAGGGAAAGGAAAGGAATAGAAGGCTATGCAAGGCAAGGAAAGGCAAGGAAAGAAACGGAAAGTCAAGGAAAGGCAAGGCAGGGCAAGGCAAAGCAAGTAAAGGAAAGGCAAGGAAAAGAAAGGAAAGGCAAGGCAAAGCAAGTCAGGGCAAGGCAAGGCAAGGCAAGGCAAGAAAAGGAAAGGCAAGGAAAGGAAAGGCAAGGAAAGCAAAGAAAAGCAAGGCAAGGACAAAGAAAGGAAAGGCAAGGAAAGGCAAAGAAAAGGCAAGGCAAGGCAAGAAAAGAGAAAGGCAAGGAAAAGAAAGGAAAGGCAAGGCAAGGCAAGGCAAGGCAAGAAAAGGCAAGAAAAGGCAAGGCAAGGCAATGCAAGACAAGGCAAGGCATAAAAAGGAAAGGCAAGGAAAGGAAGGCAAGGAAAGCAAGGCAAGGCAAGGCAAAGAAAAGGCAAGGCAAGACAAGAAAAAGAAAAAGAAAAAGAAAAAAAGAAGGCAAGGAAAAGCAAGAAAAGGGAAGGCAAGGCAAGAAAAGAGAAAGGCAAGGAAAAGAAAGGAAAGGCAAGGCAAGGCAAGAAAAGGCAAGAAAAGGCAAGGCAAGGCAAAGAAAAGGCAAGGCAAGACAAGGCAAGGCATAAAAAGGAAAGGCAAGGAAAGGAAGGCAAGGAAAGCAAGGCAAGGCAAGGCAATGCAAGACAAGGCAAGGCATAAAAAGGAAAGGCAAGGAAAGGAAGGCAAGGAAAGCAAGGCAAGGCAAGGCAAAGAAAAGGCAAGGCAAGACAAGAAAAAGAAAAAGAAAAAGAAAAAAAGAAGGCAAGGAAAAGCAAGAAAAGGGAAGGCAAGGCAAGAAAAGAGAAAGGCAAGGCAAGGCAAGGCAAGGCAAGGCGAGGCAAGGCAAGGCAAGGAAAAGAAAAGGAAAGGCAAGGAAAGACAGGGCAAGGCAAGGCAAGGCAAGGCAAGGCAAGGCAAAGAAAAGGCAAGGCAAGACAAGAAAAAGAAAAAGAAAAATAAAAAGAAAAAGAAAATGAAAAAGAAAAGGCAAGGAAAGGCAAGAAAAGGGAAGGCAAGGCAAGGCAAGGCAAGAAAAGGCAAGGATGTGTATAAG
>JAAWXA010001115.1:0-11147 GCA_038090715.1 Florisuga fusca | reverse complement strand
CCTGTATCGGGGTTTTCCCATTCAAAGGCGAAGATATTCCTACTTTCAGGTGCCAAGGGTATACGGAAGAAGGCATCTTTTAAATCGATTACTGTAAACCACTGAAACTTCTCAGAAACAGATGTTAACAGGGTATATGGGTTTGCCACCACCGGGTGTATATCCTTAGTAATGGTATTAACTGCTCTTAAATCTTGTACTAGCCTATAACTACCGTTAGGTTTTTTTTTGACTGGAAAAATAGGTTTTTTTGTTTTGGTTTGGTTTTTTTTCTTTTTTTTTTGTTGTTTTTTTTGTTTGTTTTTTTGTTGTTGTTGTTGTTGTTGTTTTTTGTTTTTTTTTTTACGACTGGAAAAATAGGGGTGTTGTATTCAGATTCACATTCCTGCAAGATTCCTGATTGTAAGTACTGAGTTACCATTGGGGCTATTCCTTTCCTAGCTTCCAGGCTGATAGGGTATTGTCGTACTCTCACCGGTCACTTTCTTCTTTTAGTTCTACTACCACTGGAACTGCTGCTTTTGATTTCCCTGGGGTTCCTGTTTCCCAAACCCATGGTACGACTGCCTGTTCAATTTCTCCTGGTATCTTTTCCTCTTTTACTTCCTTGATCACGAATAATTTAGCCAAGTTTTCCTCCGGAATCTCTAGCTTTACTCTGTTTTTTTCAAAAGACAGAGTAGTAGTACTGGCTTGTAGTACTGAGAGTAGATCCCTTTCTAGCAGAGACTCCGGACTGTTAGGCATATATTAGGCTTGAACGACACCTTTTGGGCTTTCCACAAATGGGTTCATTCTATTTGCCCCATTACCCAGAGAACCTCTCCCCATCGGAGGTTCCTGATTAAGGGGGCATTCGTTTTTCCAGTGTCCCTGTCCCTTGCAAAAGGCACATTTGTTGATTCCCAACTTCCCACGTCCCCTTCTCTTTTTATAGGTTTCAGCATCAACAGTCCACAAGCCTCTTGCCATTCAGGCTTCCCTTTCAAATAATAAAACAAATCCAGATACTGTATCTCATCCCATTTTTCTGATTCCCGTAAGAAACTCATCATGGGACTCAGTATTTCAGGAGTCATTGTTCCGTTCCGCGGCCACTGCATACCCCCCGTTTCATATTTAGGCCACACATGATTACAATAATCAATCAAAGTCCTCCTCCGCAATTCATGCCCAAAATTACCCTCTTTCCAATGCTTTAACAAACAACCGAGAGGCGAATCCTCAGGAACATCTTTTTCGTTACAAGACAGAGCTCTGAAAGTTTTAAACTGTAACATGCTAACCCTCGTACTTGCACGCACTCACACACACAAAAAAACCAATATGCGGCGATCACCAAATTCCTGTACCAAATACCAAACCTGCCGGGACTCGACCCTGCGACCGGCAGGTGCTGGATCTGCACAGCCTTACACTTGCTGTGTCTTACGACCAGCGCCTAGGCTTCCAAATAACCAACCCTTAATACCAACCGAACTATAAAGAATAAAGCACCTTTGGGCTTACCTTATGGTTGTCCGTCAGGCGCGGGGTCGGGCACGGGTTGATGTCTCCTCCAGGAATCACCTGGTGCCGGCTAGGAGTGGATCAGCACGTGAACCGCCCCGGTCACCTCCGGAGTCCCATCTGGGTCGCCAGAAAACTGTTGCCCGAACTGAGACACAAACCAACTGAGTTAGTTTATGTGGTGCTTTATTTCAAGGGCCCGGGAAACCTGAGGACTAGTGTCCCAAGTCAGGAGTCCGACGACCCATATTTTGATTCCAGCTTTTATACCTTTTACAATCTTAAGTTTTGTGCAGAGTCAGATCACAAGACAGTTCCATTAATCATGTAAATAACAATAGCTTGACATCTTCTACCAGGGCTTATTGTTTAACTCCTTCCCACCACCTGAACATAACATACCATATCCTATCTCTAGTACAGAGTGTCAGCTTACTTGTGCTCTACATGCTCTGTTAGTTACTTATGTTCTATATGCCCTGCTAGTTCCTTTAATTATTGTTCCCCAGAATCAGCACATTCTTTATACTAGTGTTTGCTATGATTTGCAACCCCGGATACGTTTCCAAAAAGTCATTTTTCTTGCAAAAAGGCTGCACCTCGAATCTGGGGTCACTCCTGGGCCCCTCACAACCAGAAGGACAGAAGGCCCCTCACAACCAGGGGCTGGAGCTGGGGACCCAGAGATGTCTGGGACCACCCCTGGCACCTCCAGTGTCACCCGTGGCTTGGGTGGGAAGAGGAAGGAAAGGAGATTCCCCCTGGCACTGCCTGGGTGTCCAGTGTGAGAGTGGGAGAAGCAGAGGTTGTGTCTCTCGAGGGGAAGTGGCTGTGCTGGAAAGGAGGGAGGAAACATCAGGGATGGATGACTTCAGTGTGTGTGACATTGGGTTCCTGGGGAGCCCCAGGGAGAGCTGGAGGGAGCCCTGAGAGAGTTGAGCACCAACAATCGGGCTACGGGTTTGCATTTGATCAGAACATCAAATATCCCACCCCTCTCCCACCACTGCTCAAGAGGGATCCCAAACCTCTGAACACTCAGGACTGGCAAAAACATGGAAGAGTGACCACTGAAAACTTGTCCTGAACTGGATCTTCACAGGAAACCCCACCCACACCATCAACAACAAAAATGGCAATAAGGGTTTGCATTTTACCAAAAACATCGAATGTACCGACCCTCAGTGGCCACTCTCCTCTGCCCCTGGAACATTTTATAAAGCTCCATGATTTTCACAAATTCAATGATTTCAATGATTTTCTCAAATTCTTCTCTCCCTGGAGCATTTTAAAATGCTCTAAGCTATATTCTGGGTTGAAATTACAGTTTCTCTTTTAGTGAGCCCAACATCATTTGTGTTGAAATCAAACCTTAAGGCAATTTCTCTTAGAATTGTTTCAGGCTCCTGTTTGACCTGGAGCGATGCTAGAAAAGTGATGCAGTTTCTCCGAACTAGAGGTTTTTTTCGCTTCTCAGCACTTCTAAAGGATGTTTTGCACAGCAAAAAAGGTGAAGTGCAGAGATATCTGAAGGTGTTTCCACATGAGAAATCAGTTGAGAAGAATGAATTTTCCCACATTCTTCTCTGCCTGGAGCATTTTAAAGTGCTCTAAGCTCTATTCAGGGTTGAATTTACAGTTTCTCCTTAAGTGAGCCCAATATAACTTTCAGAAAAGCAATTCTTTGGAAGAGTGAAATAAGGCTGTAACACCTTCAAACCTCCAGGCAATTACTCTTAGAATTGTTTCAGGCTCCTGTTTGACCTGGAGCGATGCTAGAAAAGTGATGCAGTTTCTGAGAAGCAGAGTTTTATTTTTGCTTCTCAGTACTTCTAAATCATGTTTTGCACAGCAAAAAAGGTGAAGTGCAGAGATATGTGAAAGTGTTTATACATGAGAAACCTGTTAAGAAGAATGATTTTTCCCACATTCTTCTCTCCCTGGAGCATTTTAAAATGCTCTAAGCTACATTCAGGCTTGAATTTACAGTTTCTCCTTAAGTGAGCCCTATATCATTTTCAGAAAAGCAATTCTTTGGAAGAGTGAAATAAGGCTGTAACACCTTCAAACCTTAAGGCAATTACTCTTGGAATTGTTTCAGGCTCCTGTTTGACCTGGAGCGATGCAGTTTCTCAGAACTAGAGGTTTTTTTTGCTTCTCAGCACTTCTAAAGCATGTTTTGCACAGCAAAAAAGGTGAAGTGCAGAGATATCTGAAGGTGTTACCACATTAGAAACCAGTTGAGAAGAATGAATTTTCCCACATTCTTCTCTCCCTGGAGCATTTTAAAGTGCTCTAAGCTATATTCTGGCTTGAATTTACAGTTTCTCTTTTAGTGAGCCCAATATCATTTGTGTTGGAAGCAATGCTGGAAGAGAGATACAAGGCTGTAACACCTTCAAACCTTCAGGCAATTACTCTTGGAATTGTTTCAGGCTCCTGTTTGACCTGGAGCGATGCTAGAAAAGTGATGCAGTTTCTCCGAACTAGAGTTTTTTTTCGCTTCTCAGCACTTCTAAAGCATGTTTTGCACAGCAGAAAAGTTGAAGGGCAGAGATAGCTGAAGGTGTTTCCACATGAGAAACCCGTTGAGAAGAATGAATTTTCCCACATTCTTTTCTCCCTAGAGCATTTCCAAATGCTCTAAGCTATATTCTGGGTTGAATTTACAGTTTCTCTTTTAGTGAGCCCAATATCATTTGTGTTGGAAGCAATGCTGGAAGAGAGATACAAGGCTGTAACAACTTCAAACCTTAAGGCTATTACTCTTGGAATTGTTTCAGGCTTCTGTTTGACCTGGAGCGATGCTAGAAAAGTGATGCAGTTTCTCCGAACTAGAGTTTTTTTCGCTTCTCAGCACTTCTAAAGCATGTTTTGCACAGCAAAAAAGGTGAAGTGCAGAGATATGTGAAGCTATTTCCACATGAGAAACCCGTTGAGAGGAATGAATTTTCCCACATTCTTCTCTCCGTGGAGCATTTTAAAGTGCTCTAAGCTATATTCTGGGTTGAGTTTACAGTTTCTCTTTTAGTGAGCCCAATATCATTTGTATTGAAAGCAATGCTGGAAGAGAGATACAAGGCTGTAACACCGTCAAACCTTAAGGCAATTACTCTTGGAATTGTTTCAGGCTTCTGTTTGACCTGGAGCGATGCTAGAAAAGTGATGCAGTTTCTCCGAACTAGAGTTTTTTTCGCTTCTCAGTACTTCTAAAGCATGTTTTGCACAGCAGAAAAGTTGAAGTGCAGAGATATCTGAAGGTGTTTCCACATGAGAAACCCGTTGAGAAGAATGAATTTTCCCACATTCTTTTCTCCCTGGAGCATTTTAAAGTGCTCTAAGCTCTATTCTGGGTTGAGTTTACAGTTTCTCCTTAAGTGAGCCCTACTGCATTTTCAGAAAAGCAATTCTTTGGAAGAGTGAAATAAGCCTGTAACACCTTCAAACCTTAAGGCAATTACTCTTAGTATTGTTTCAGGCTTCTGTTTGACCTGGAGCGATGCTAGAAAAGTGATGCAGTTTCTCCGAACTAGAGGTTTTTTCGCTTCTCAGCACTTCTAAAGCATGTTTTGCACAGCAAAAAAGGTGAAGTGCAGAGATATGTGAAGCTATTACCAAATGAGAAACCAGTTGAGAAGAATGAATTTTCCCACATTCTTCTCTCCGTGGAGCATTTCCAAATGCTCTAAGCTCTATTCTGGGTTGAATTTACAGTTTCTCTTTTAGTGAGCCCAATATCATTTGTGTTGGAAGCAATGCTGGAAGAGAGATACAAGGCTGTAACACCTTCAAACCTTAAGGCAATTACTCTTGGAATTGTTTCAGGCTTCTGTTTGACCTGGAGCGATGCTAGAAAAGTGATGCAGTTTCTCCGAACTAGAGTTTTTTTCGCTTCTCAGCACTTCTAAAGCATGTTTTGCACAGCAAAAAAGGTGAAGGGCAGGGATATCTGAAAGTGTTTCCACATGAGAAACCCGTTGAGAGGAATGAATTTTCCCACATTCTTCTCTCCGTGGAGCATTTTAAAGTGCTCTAAGCTATATTCTGGGTTGAGTTTACAGTTTCTCCTTAAGTGAGCCCTATTTCATTTTCAGAAAAGCAATTCTTTGGAAGAGTGAAATAAGGCTGTAACACCTTCAAACCTTCAGGCAATTACTCTTGGAATTGTTTCAGGCTTCTGTTTGACCTGGAGCGATGCTAGAAAAGTGATGCAGTTTCTCCGAACTAGAGGTTTTTTCGCTTCTCAGCACTTCTAAAGCATGTTTTGCACAGCAAAAAAGGGAAAGTGCAGGGATATCTGAAAGTGTTTCCACATGAGAAACCCGTTGAGAGGAAGGAATTTTCCCACATTCTTCTCTCCCTGGAGCATTTTAAAGTGCTCTAAGCTATATTCTGGGTTGAATTTACAGTTTCTCTTTTAGTGAGCCCAATATCATTTGTGTTGGAAGCAATGCTGGAAGAGAGATACAAGGCTGTAACACCTTCAAACCTTAAGGCAATTACTCTTGGAATTGTTTCAGGCTTCTGTTTGACCTGGAGCGATGCTAGAAAAGTGATGCAGTTTCTCCGAACTAGAGGTTTTTTCGCTTCTCAGCACTTCTAAAGCATGTTTTGCACAGCAGAAAATGTGAAGGGCAGAGATAGCTGAAGGTGTTTCCACATGAGAAACCTGTTGAGAAGAATGAATTTTCCCACATTCTTCTCTCCGTGGAGCATTTTAAAGTGCTCTAAGCTATATTCTGGGTTGAGTTTACAGTTTCTCCTTAAGTGAGCCCTATTTCATTTTCAGAAAAGCAATTCTTTGGAAGAGTGAAATAAGGCTGTAACACCTTCAAACCTTAAGGCAATTACTCTTAGAATTGTTTCAGGCTTCTGTTTGACCTGGAGCGATGCTAGAAAAGTGATGCAGTTTCTCCGAACTAGAGGTTTTTTTCGCTTCTCAGCACTTCTAAAGCATGTTTTGCACAGCAAAAAAGGTGAAGGGCAGGGATATCTGAAAGTGTTTCCACATGAGAAACCCGTTGAGAGGCTGTCTTTTCCCACATTCTTCTCTCCCTGGAGCATTTTAAAGTGCTCTAAGCTATATTCTGGGTTGAATTTACAGTTTCTCTTTTAGTGAGCCCAATATCATTTGTGTTGGAAGCAATGCTGGAAGAGAGATACAAGGCTGTAACACCTTCAAACCTTCAGGCAATTACTCTTGGAATTGTTTCAGGCTCCTGTTTGACCTGGAGCGATGCTAGAAAAGTGATGCAGTTTCTCCGAACTAGAGGTTTTTTTCGCTTCTCAGCACTTCTAAAGCATGTTTTGCACAGCAGAAAAGTTGAAGGGCAGAGATAGCTGAAGGTGTTTCCACATGAGAAACCCGTTGAGAAGAATGAATTTTCCCACATTCTTTTCTCCCTAGAGCATTTCCAAATGCTCTAAGCTATATTCTGGGTTGAATTTACAGTTTCTCTTTTAGTGAGCCCAATATCATTTGTGTTGGAAGCAATGCTGGAAGAGAGATACAAGGCTGTAACAACTTCAAACCTTAAGGCTATTACTCTTGGAATTGTTTCAGGCTTCTGTTTGACCTGGAGCGATGCTAGAAAAGTGATGCAGTTTCTCCGAACTAGAGGTTTTTTCGCTTCTCAGCACTTCTAAAGCATGTTTTGCACAGCAAAAAAGGTGAAGTGCAGAGATATGTGAAGCTATTACCACATGAGAAACCCGTTGAGAGGAATGAATTTTCCCACATTCTTCTCTCCGTGGAGCATTTTAAAGTGCTCTAAGCTATATTCTGGGTTGAATTTACAGTTTCTCTTTTAGTGAGCCCAATATCATTTGTGTTGAAAGCAATGCTGGAAGAGAGATACAAGGCTGTAACACCGTCAAACCTTAAGGCAATTACTCTTGGAATTGTTTCAGGCTTCTGTTTGACCTGGAGCGATGCTAGAAAAGTGATGCAGTTTCTCCGAACTAGAGGTTTTTTTCGCTTCTCAGCACTTCTAAAGCATGTTTTGCACAGCAGAAAAGGTGAAGTGCAGAGATATGTGAAGCTATTACCACATGAGAAACCTGTTGAGGAGAATGAATTTTCCCACATTCTTCTCTCCGTGGAGCATTTTAAAGTGCTCTAAGCTATATTCTGGGTTGAGTTTACAGTTTCTCCTTAAGTGAGCCTTATTTCATTTTCAGAAAAGCAATTCTTTGGAAGAGTGAAGATAAGGCTGTAACACCTTCAAACCTTAAGGCAATTACTCTTAGTACTGTTTCAGGCTCCTGTTTGACCTGGAGCGATGCTAGAAAAGTGATGCAGTTTCTCCGAACTAGAGTTTTTTTTCGCTTCTCAGCACTTCTAAAGCATGTTTTGCACAGCAAAAAAGGTGAAGTGCAGAGATATGTGAAGCTATTACCAAATTAGAAACCAGTTGAGAAGAATGAATTTTCCCACATTCTTCTCTCCGTGGAGCATTTTAAAGTGCTCTAAGCTATATTCTGGGTTGAATTTACAGTTTCTCTTTTAGTGAGCCCAATATCATTTGTGTGGAAAGCAATGCTGGAAGAGAGATACAAGGCTGTAACACCTTCAAACCTTCAGGCAATTACTCTTAGAATTGTTTCAGGCTCCTGTTTGACCTGGAGCGATGCTAGAAAAGTGATGCAGTTTCTCCGAACTAGAGGTTTTTTTCGCTTCTCAGTACTTCTAAAGCATGTTTTGCACAGCAATAAAGGTGAAGTGCAGAGATATCTGAAGCTATTTCCACATCAGAAACCCGTTGAGAAGAATGAATTTTCCCACATTCTTCTCTCCCTGGAGCATTTTAAAATGCTCTAAGCTATATTCTGGGTTGAATTTACAGTTTCTCCTTAAGTGAGCCCTATTTCATTTTCAGAAAAGCAATTCTTTGGAAGAGTGAAATAAGGCTGTAACACCTTCAAACCTTAAGGCAATTACTCTTAGAATTGTTTCAGGCTCCTGTTTGACCTGGAGCGATGCTAGAAAAGTGATGCATTTTCTCCGAACTAGAGTTTTTTTTCGCTTCTCAGCACTTCTAAAGCATGTTTTACACAGCAAAAAAGGTGAAGTGCAGAGATATCTGAAGCTGTTTCCACATGAGAAACCCGTTGAGAAGAATGAATTTTCCCACATTCTTCTCTCCCTGGAGCATTTTAAAATGCTCTAAGCTATATTCTGGGTTGAATTTACAGTTTCTCTTTTAGTGAGCCCAATATCATTTGTGTTGAAAGCAATGCTGGAAGAGAGATACAAGGCTGTAACACCTTCAAACCTTAAGGCAATTACTCTTAGAATTGTTTCAGGCTCCTGTTTGACCTGGAGCGATGCTAGAAAAGTGATGCAGTTTCTCCGAACTAGAGGTTTTTTCGCTTCTCAGCACTTCTAAAGCATGTTTTGCACAGCAATAAAGGTGAAGTGCAGAGATATCTGAAGCTATTTCCACATGAGAAACCCGTTGAGAAGAATGAATTTTCCCACATTCTTCTCTCCGTGGAGCATTTTAAAGTGCTCTAAGCTCTATTCTGGGTTGAGTTTACAGTTTATCTTTTAGTGAGCCCAATATCATTTGTGTTGGAAGCAATGCTGGAAGAGAGATACAAGGCACACCGCAGGGCTGTGTTCAAGCTGCCAGAGCACTCAGGCCTTACCCAAGGGTGCAGAAGGAGACTGTGGAGGTGGAAAGTGGACAGCTTGGAAAAGATCAAGCGCTGGTGCTCCCGGGCAGTGCCCTTGTGCCAGGACTCTTTCCCCTCCACCTCTGCACACAGGCACGTCCTTGCAGCTCCAGAGAGGGTCTCAAAGGAAGGGCCTCAGGAAAACAGTCACTTAAAGGTTCTTTATTGTGTTTAAACACACACAGAGAGCACAGCTCCTCATTCACACAGACTCTGGGTAAAAGAATACATAGAGAGACACATGAAAAGGAATGGCACAAATAACGACGTTAATATACGGGCAAATATTCAAATGGGAAAAGAAAGAAAAAACCCAAATTAAATAAACTGTATCTACAACCAAACCCAATAAAAAAATTCGTGTAGAATAGAGGGTTTTCTAATGAGTTATGTTAGGAGAGAATTGTAGATTAACTCATTCTAATCCTTTTGAAAATTCATCCAGACATTAGTTTCTTCAGGGCATTCTTGAGTTCCTTGTTCCTCATGCTGTAGATGAGGGGGTTCACTGCTGGAGGAACCACCGCGTACAGAAATGACAGCACCAGATCCAGGGATGGGAAGGAGATGGAGGGGGGCTTCAGGTAGGCAAAGATGCCAGTGCTGATGAACAGGGAGACCACGGCCAGGTGAGGGAGGCACGTGGAAAAGGCTTTGTGCCTTCCCTGCTCAGAGGGGATCGTCAGCACAGCCCTGAAGATCTCCACATAGGACACCACTATGAAAACAAAACAACCAAAAGCTAAACAGATACTGACTAAAAGAAGCCCAAGTTCCCTGAGGAAGGAGTGTGAGCAGGAGACCCTGAGGATCTGGGGGATTTCACAGAAGAACTGGTCCAGGGTATTGCCCTGGCAGAGGGGCAGGGAAAATGTATTGGCTGTGAGCAGCAGAGCATTGAGAAACCCAGTGCCCCAGGCAGCTGCTGCCATGTGGACACAAGCTCTGCTGCCCAGGAGGGTCCCGTAGTGCAGGGGTTTGCAGATGGCCACGTAGCGGTCGTAGGACATGATGGTCAGGAGATAAAACTCTGCTGTGATGAAGAATAAAAAGAAGAAGATCTGTGCAGCACATCCCTTGTAGGAGATGTCCCTGTTTTCCCAGAGGGAATTGGCCATGGCTTTGGGCAGAGTGGTGGAGATGGATCCCAGGTCGAGGAGGGAGAGGTTGAGGAGGAAGAAGTACATGGGGGTGTGGAGGTGGTGGTCACAGGCGATGGTGGTGATGATGAGGCCGTTGCCCAGGAGGGCAGCCAGGTAGATGCCCAGGAAGAGCCAGAAGTGCAAGAGCTGCAGCTCCCGCCTGTCTGCAAATGCCAGGAGGAGGAACTGCCTGATGGAGCTGCTGTTGGACATCTCATGCCTATGAAGATGCTGCACTCTTACGGAAGATAAGACAGAGAAGTCAGGGCAAATATTTCTAATTTTAAAAATTAACTTCTTTTCAGGGAAACCAAATCTGCCTTTGCATTTTCACAAAACTTTCAGCATTTCTGCTGCTTGGCAAGTGAAACCCAGAGGGTGCTGAGAGGCAAAGGGACTGTCCCTTAGTGCAGAGTGAGGACAGCCGCTCTGTCCATCAGTCCTGCTGTCACCTGCAGAAAGAGGCAAAGACCCTAAAGATGGGGTATCCTGATGGGAGGGTAGGCTGACCCCAAGCCCCACACCCTGCAGTCCCTACATCACCTAATCTCAGGCGTTTTGCATGTTTTTCCTCCTTGGACACAGTGGAAAAGAGGACCTGCAGCATCAATGTTAAGCTACACCTGAATCCTCCACCCCAACCCAGAAAAAAGAAGGGGAAGAATGAGGGGAGCAGCAGGGGAAAGAGGGGAACCTGCCAAAGTTCTGCTGCCAAGAGAGTCGGGACAGGGAGACACAGGCAGAGTCCAGCATTTCTCCTCTCTGGTGCGGGAAGTGCTGCTGGGAGGATCCTCAGAATTCAGTGCCCATGATCTGAAG
>JAAWXA010001114.1:0-11164 GCA_038090715.1 Florisuga fusca | reverse complement strand
TCACCACTGACAATATTTCCACTTCCCCCTTACTGATATAATCACCCACACTGAAGTTAGTATAACACAATTCCTGCTAACAATAAATCTTCTTAAAACAACCATGTAATAAACTACACCTGCATAGAGTATTAGCAATGAAGAACACTCCAACTCTCTTTCCTCTCCATCCACTCTGTGCACTGTTTTCCCAATTGACTTGTGTCTTCATTAAAGATTTCTAAAAATCTTTATCAGTGCCCCTTCATTTCTGCTTATAGAATATTTATTTAGCTAGATGAATGTTTTTAACCTCGTAATTGAGAAGTGTTGTGCAATATCAAACAACAAGCAGAAAGCTTGGTATATTAGTATGGTATATGACTTGGAGAAAAGTTATTTATAGGTAATTACTTTAAAATAAGGTTGAAATACATTAAGAAAAGCTTTGGTCGCCCATCAACTATTTGAGGCTCAGAGAAGCTTAAATCTTTAGCACCATAAAACAGAAAAACTGAATCTGAGGGTCAGCCCCTTCCACCCTAAAGCCTCCTCACCCACAGATTCTCTCAAGACATTGGCTTTTCATTCCAGACTGCAAAGCAGAGCAGCCTCCACACTCCTGGACCTTTCTGAAGGAATTACAGTAAAACAGTCCAGACAAATTAGAACAAGCTGATTTATTAAATCACTAAAATTCTGAAGCTAAGTATATCAAATAATAGACAAGTGAATTTAAAAAAAAAAACAAAAAAACCCCAAAACCCAAACACCAGCATAAAGAGACAAAAAGTCTATATGCTGGTGCTAGCCCGAGAAGGAAAACAAAAAGAGCATGAAGTCAAACACAGCAATAGAGATACAGTCAGCTACTTACTTTTTGTGTAGATGGTGTTGATACAGCAATGCCCATCCCTGATCCCGGGAGAACTGAGAGCACTTTATACTAAAACAAACAAACACAAGCACAGATCAAAGATATCTTACATACTGAACAATTGCAAAAGATGCCAAGAAGGCTACACAGCTCACCATTGGTGTTTCCTCCCAGCCACAACCTAACAGACCTCTACTACAAACAAGAAGCCAGGTTCTATGACCCTGGAGTCCATGGGTGCAACATCGCCCCTACACCACCAGCCTGCCTCCTCTTCCTCCCACACAACAAAACCAGACACAGACCCAAACCAAGCACCTCAGTACCACAATGGTGTGTAGGAGCTGGCCCAGTCATGGCCTGATGTGGATTTACAGACATGACTGTGTTCTTTTGAATAACAGCTAGAGGTTCCCCTATAGGTAACATTCATCTACTGTTTAAAGGAGCAGCAAGCAGACAAGAAAATGCTTCTTTTTCAAAATTAAATACACAGATAGGGTATGTATAGGTTGTTTTGTTCTGCTATTGGTTTGTTGGGTTTTGGTTTTGTTTGTTTGTCTGGGTTTTGTTTTTTGTTTTTTTTTTAATATAAGAAAGCCTTATGCTAAGGATTAATACAGCTGGCTGAACAGCAGAATAACCCCAAGGAGAAAGAGACCCCAAGTCTCAGTGGGGTCTGTGTTTCCCACTCCCAAATAAAATAAAACTAGGCACATTTTTATCCTTGGCTGCATGATGCCTGTCTCATCTTCCTAAAAAAAAATCCTACACAGATGCAAAAGAACCTTTATGGCAGTACAGACCTACCAATGAGCCAGCATTACATCAAGTATGAGGTTTAAAATCCATCAACCTGAATTAGTAACCTCGACAGGAATGTTCTTGTTGTGTGTAAAGCAGACAATTTATGCTCATGTTAGAATCAAATAGAATTGGACGGGTTGGAAGGGACCTCAGAGATCATCAAGTCCAACCCTTGATCCACTACCGCTGCAGTTACCAGCCCATGGCACTGAGTGCCACATCCAGTCTCTTTTTAAACATCTCCAGGGACAGAGAATCCACTACTTCCCTGGGCAGCCCATTCCAATGCCTGATCACCCTCTCCATAAAGAAATTCTTTCTAATATCCAACCTAAACCTCCCCTGGCACAACTTAAGACTGTGTCCTCTTGTCTTGTTGATAGTTGCCTGGGAAAAGAGACCAACCCCCACCTGGCTACAACCTCCTTTCAGGGAGTTGTAGAGAGTGATGAGGTCTCCCCTGAGCCTCCTCTTCTCCAGGCTGAACAGCCCCAGCTCCCTCAGCCGCTCCTCATAGGATCTGTGCTCGAGTCCCTTCACCAGCCTGGTTGCCCTCCTTTGGACCTGCTCCAGCACCTCAATCTCCTTCCTGAACTGAGGGGCCCAGAACTGGACACAGTACTCAAGGTGTGGCCTCACCAGGGCTGAGTACAGGGGAAGAATCACTTCCTTGGACCTGCTGGCCACACTGTTCCTGGTACAGGCCAGGATGCCATTGGCCTTCTTGGCCACCTGGGCACACTGCTGGCTCATGTTCAGCTTCTTGTCAATCCAAACCCCCAGGTCCCTTTCTGCCTGGCTGCTCTCCAGCCACTCTGTGCCCAGCCTGGAGCTCCCCATGGGGTTGTTGTGGCCAAAGTGCAGGACCCGGCACTTGGCCGTGTTGAACCTCATCCCGTTGGAATCAGCCCAACTCTCCAACCTATCCAGGTCCCTCTGCAGAGCCCTCCTGCCTTCCAGCTGATCCACACTTCCTCCCAGCTTGGTGTCATCTGCGAATTTGCTGATAGTGGACTCAATCCCTTCATCTAAGTCATCAATAAAGATATTAAACAGTACTGGGCCTAACACTGATCCCTGGGGGACACCACTGGTGACCCTGTGGTGGTGTCTGTGTATCTTGACTGTCTTATAGCAGGGTCTCAGTATTGCACATAATACACCAGATGTGACCTGGGGGGAAAAATCCATTCCACTGCCTGCTGGCTATGCTGCCCCTCACACAACCAAGTTGTTCTTAAACTTCATGGCTGCCAGGGTGCCGTGCTCACTCATGTTCAGCTTGATCTTTGCTGCGGAGCTGCTGTCCAGCCACACAGACCCCATCCTGTACCCATGCTTGGGCTTATCCATTCTAAGTGCAGAACATAGCATTTGTCTCTGGAGAAAACCACGAGTCTCCTGTTGGCCTGGTTCTCCAAGGCTGCAGAGCAGATCAGAGCCATAGATGCTGAAGCCCTGACCCTTGATATAGTGTGGGAGTCTCTCTCAACGCAGCAAATCAATGTGAAAAAAGTAATTGTTGGTTATTGTCTCAGACCTAATTTATTTTTTCTGATAGTGGCTCTTCACTGCACAAT
Source organism: Florisuga fusca (assembly GCA_038090715.1). Lineage (NCBI taxonomy): Eukaryota > Metazoa > Chordata > Aves > Apodiformes > Trochilidae > Florisuga > Florisuga fusca. The sequence continues at coordinate 7,921 of JAAWXA010001114.1, read as the reverse complement.
ACAGTATGGTGAAGAAATAAACATTAGGCATGCTACAAAAATTAGGTCAATTTGTTCTTTTTCACTAAACCATTAATTTTATTTCAGAAGAAGTCAAAACCATAGGGCAGGATGTATTGTTGGTCTTAATGTTAACCTTGGTGCAACTTTCCAAACAGTCTGTGAACTTGAAACACTAGAAGAGTCTCTATGGCCATGGAAGCCAAGCCACAACCAACTTTGGTAACAGAATCTACCTCAGAGTTCAATGCTTCAGTACAGAGAAGAGAGGAAAGGAGGATTCTCACCATGAGGTACAGGAAAAGAGTGAATCTTACTGTTTCTAAAATAAATATTCCAGGATAACAAGCTGACACACAGCAAAATTTGTCTGTCATGGAGAGGGCTTTGTTTTCAGTATTTCCCAGAGGCTAGTTCTAAGTAGCTGTCTTTTCCAGGTAAATGTATTTATATATGCTCCATTTAAGCAGCTTGGACCTCTAACATAAGCTGTATAATTCTTTCTAGGAACAGAGTCCTATAATATAGGCATTTTGAGGTATTCTTTTAGTTGTCAAAGTCCTTTTCTGTACTTGGTGCTTAAATTTCTATCCTGTCTGAAGTAATGAAATAAATGTGAAACAACTAGATCACAATCACAAGCTGAGGAATAGTCAGCATAGGGTTACTTTTACTAGTTTTCTGTATTCCCATTTTCCTCTACACTGTCTTAACATTGGAATTGTTCCTGCCTTAAAGAGATTAAATTAGGCTAAAGTTCAACACATGGATTTTAAAGATAACTGCAGAGCATGGGCAACAGAAAGCACAAAGAAAATAAGTAATGCCAGATAATTACTTATATTGATAGAATCATGAATGAAGACAATGCAATGTAATACATCTAGATTTTACTAAAGGATTTGATATGATTTCTCACCAAATGATGTGCTGATTAAAAAGTATCACTATGCAAAATGAATGCAGCACACGCTAAAAAGATTATGACTCAGAAAGTAATTTTAGAGAGCATTTATAATGGCATGTTGTGGGGTTAGTTCTGTTCAATACATTTATCATCTACTGGGAAAATTCACAGATAAAACGTAATGGTAACCATTTACAAGGAAAAAAGTAGTTCAATCAAGTAACTGAAATTTTGTGGTAAAGAGAGTTCCTGGGAATAATGCTGCAATACCACTAAATGCAAACACATGCTTCTAAGATGAAGAGATATGGATTATGCATGTAATATAAATACCTCTGTTTTAGAGAGCAGCTTGTCTGGCATGGAACTGGAGTCAAGGTGAACAACAGCTGTATTGAGTTTATAGTTCTGCAGAATAGGAGAAGGTGAGTTGTAGCCCTTTTGCTATTCATGGACAGGTCACAAGCAGAGGATTTCTTTCCAAGGGGCCTGAGGAAACACAGAACAGGAGCTTGACTGCAGCCTGAAACTCAGGGGAATTAAATTAATGCATTAAAATTAATGGCACTTAAGATGTGAACATTTTTACTCCATGGACACACAATATTTTGCACACAGGAATTTAAATAGTAGATTTTTTTTTTTTTTTAAGGGATTGGTTGAGAAACCATCTACAGCAAACAAAATACCCTCCCTCAGAATGTAGTAGCTGCAGTCCTGATGCAGTACCGTCCAAGAGCAAAGAAATTATCATCCACAGCCTTCCTCCTTTAGTCATCTCCCACTTTTCACCATATACTCCACCTTATCCTTGTGGTCCCTTCCAACCTGGTATTCTATGATTAATTCTGTGATGGGGTGGTCAAGCTGTTGTCTCAAAAGACAGAGCTTGGGTGGTACAGTATCAGCTCAGCATGCCAGCTCTCCACTTCAGCACAGAGAAGCCAGAAAGAACCCAGTGCTCCAAGCTGAACTCAGCAATCCCCCTTGGCTACTCACCACCCCCTTGCCACTCGCTGGAGGGGCTGGCGGCTGCCTCTGCCAGATGTGCTCTCTGCCAGATGTGCTCTCTGCCAGCTGTCCCCATCAGCTGGGTTTGCTGTCTGCAAGCTGCTCTGAGGGGGCACTGGCAGGCAGAGTGGCTGCTCAGCTCCCTCAGCTGCAGGCTGCTGGGGAGTTTTGCTGGATTATTTCACATAGCAGTGCCTGGGGTGTTTCAGTCTTAGGGAAGGTTCAGTGATGTGCAGGAACACTGTGAAGTCATTGCCGCAGAAAGAAAGGTCCCCAAATATTCTCTGTTAAAGATGACTTCAGTCACTCTCTCTTTGTGGCTCCTTGTCAACTCTTCCTGCCTCAGCACTCAGTTACAGTAAATTTGTTTGATTGCCCAGGCTTGTCACACCCTTATATCTTATCTGCTTTTAACAGATATGCTGTAAATATTACAAAATACTTATGTAATTTAAGTCTGTTAAGCCCTGACATGTTATTTGCTGTAGTTAGCACCTCCCCCTGTCCTACAGGTGCCAGAGTGGGTGCCTCCTGCCCAGCAGCCTGCTGCTCCCAAGGAAGTTCCACTCATCTCTCCACAATTCAGGCTTACCTGAGCAGAAAAAAAAGCCCAGCAGATAATGTGTCCCTGTATTTATCTTTAACACAAGTAGCCTTAGGAAAGATACTCTTGTAAGAAAATGCTTCAGACAGTGGGATTTTTTTCCATATGGAGTGTACATCTGCAAGAAATAGTCCTAGTTCCTTGGTTTTCCTACAGATTCAACTGCATAGTTAAAACATCCAAGTTTTCCCATCTGTAGCATTTGCTGCAGTACTGATGCAACAGGGGAAGGGTCAGCTTGTTAGGAAACATCAGTAAGACTGATGACTTTACTCTCATCACTGATCACTTGCCTGGTTTTGGCTGGCTGGCAGAGCAAGATTAAGGAGCCACTTATCCCACAAAACATTAGAGCTAACCTTTAACTGGTGCCCTGCAGTGGTCTTACATATGACTTAGCTGCACCAAACATTTAGACAGTCATTACTGTCATATGTACAGGATGCAAATATCTGCAAACAACCATGCTGTTCTCAACAGTGCTAACAGGGAACCCATAGCCCCTTTTGCTGACTCAAAACTGCAACCTCATCCATAATTCTTCTGTTCCTCACAATCACTGTCTCCCTTCCTATATGTTGACAAAACCTTTTTAGTTTGAGTAACATAAACTATTTTATCCTTCTGATTGCTTTTTCAGTCTTTTGATTACCATTATTTTTCTGTAGCATCATGCATTTGAAGCTGAAGGACAGTATATAGAAGGACCACTTACCTGCTGCGCAAAGCTGGCTTACCTAGGAACTTCCAGGGATCAGTTCCTGGGAAGAAAAGGACCATCTCATGAATGAACCCTTCCTCCTACATTGTTGGGGGTTCAGCTAGGGAAAAAAAATATCCCAGTAAGATTTGCAATACACTTCCAATCTGTTGCCTGACAATCTGAATAGCTACAATTGAGAAGCAGCCAAGCTGCTTGGATGGATTTCCTTGGATGGAAACTGTGTTACCAAGTAGTGGAGTCTGTAGAGATGGTGTGTCTGTAGGGATAGGTGTCTAGGGTCCTGTTGTGATCACTGAGACCTAGTAAATGCTAGCAATGGGACTCAGGGTGGGATTCACCCAGCCAGAGGTGGGAGCTTGCTTCAGAGGGGAGTGAGACCCTGTGGAGGTGCCAAGGTCTGCACTGACAGCGAGGGGAACCCCACTCATCTCCAAGTCTGGGCTTCAGATACCTACGTTTAAGAAGCAGGAACCTTACTCCTTATTTTTTTATTCCCTGTGTTCAGTAAGACCAAAGAGAGCATAGTGAATATCAATAAGCCCACTGCAATTTCTAGTCATAAATGGTACAAAACAAATAGCACTTAGAAAAGGAATTGTAATAGGTTCGACTTGTTAAATGTATGCAAGCAACGGCTGCATAGGAGCTAACACACAAAACTCAGTGTAATTATGTCAGTTGTAATAACAACTACAGGGAAGATTAATTTCATACTGTTTCTAAACAGCATCTTCTATTTTGTTGAGGTGGAAAAAGAAGAAAGCATTTGTGCTTGAAGGGGTGGATTTTTAGATCTATTTATAATACGATAATTACTGTTTTTCAAGGTTCAGCAGAAGATATACTTATTATGCTTTGCAATGTCTCTGTTAAGAACATAGAGCCAAATAATCAACAGTTGTCTTGGCCTACAAAATCTACAATTAATAGGGTGTGATCTGGAGTAGTAAAAGGAAGAACAGCAAAGTAGACATAAGCGAGAGATAAACTGCTCTGCTTGGAAACTGAACACAGCAAAACAAAAGGCTGTTAGAAAAATGTCTGAAGTATGTTAATAAAACTAGTTTGTCACCAGTATCTCTAATGCCTACAGTGTATTTTCTAAACCTGTGACTATCTTTAAAAAAAGAAAAAAAAAATTGAAGTCTTATTTAGGATGTCCTTCATAAAGCAGTATTTCTGTAACTGCTGATTTAACATCTACACCTCAAAACAAAATATCATAAAAATACTATAAATGTAAGATAAGGAATCATTAAAATTGATTCATTACCACAGAAAAATTAGCAGTAGCAGGCTAGACTAATAAAGCAGAAAGAGGAGCACTAGTTGTTCACACTGTCACTCCAGCTTTTCAAATTTCTTTTGCAGATGAGGTTTCAGAGGTGAAAAAGGCACAGCATGTGCATCTGACCCCACCTCTCTAGTTTGTAATGTTGATCTCAAAGACAAAAAGCCCAAACTTATCTGTAAATATTTTTTTTCTGATTTCTTTCTTCCCTCCTGCCAGTTCTATTAATCTTTATGGGAAACTCCAAACAATATTCAGGCTATTGAGCCCAGCTACTGAGCTAAATTTGGCCTCAAAGCCAACATCTACCTTAGAAAGTCATAGAGTGCAGTAGGACCAAACTGCAGAGTGAAGGCCAGGTGCTGAAGAGCCAACACCTGCTCCATACACTTTATGGATTATTTACTTCCATATGGCCTGAATGCCTCTTGATGGCTGGAGTGCACTGCATGCTGTCCTGAAGAACCTATTGCAGTTTAGCTCATGTGAAAAAAACACTTCACATGCACCCAGACCCAAGTGCAGCAAACAGAGACACTCAGGAGGTTCACAGAACCATAGAATCACAGAATGGTTTGTGTTGGAATGGATCTAAAAGTTCATCTACTTCCAGCCCCTGTGCATGGGCAGGGACACCTCCCCACCTCCAAGTTGCACAAGGCCTCAACCTGGCCTTGAACACTTCCAGGGAATGAGCAGCCACGACTTCTCTTGGCAACCTGTACTAGCACCTTGCACTGGAAACTTGCAGAAAAGTCAGTAGGAATTCTGTGCATCACCAGAAATATTAAATTGATAAATTTGACAATTTGAAATTAAGAAAGTATGTAAATATTTTTTGTAACAACAGTTTTGTAATCTACTTTTAAATCCTAAATAAAACATTTTTATTCTATTTGTATGGCAAGCTTGATATAAACATTAAATGTGCAAATATATTTTATTAATATATAAACAGATACTATTTAAAACATGGCTCAAATCTATAGCTGCAGGTGATTCACTAAGAAAGAAAGAATTACTTAATATCACAAAAATACAGTTGTCTGGTAAGCGTACACAAAAGAAGATTAATCCACATACAAAACAGCTCTTGAAGACATAACAATCATCTTTAAATTGCTGCTTCATGGTTTGAAACTCCCCTCAGATGCTGAAAAGCAGGAAGCATCTGTTTCAAATAGGCAAGCAGACTCTTGGCATCTCCCAGGGAGTCCTGATTTTACTTTCATTGTTTTTCAACTACATGTTAATTCCAGATATTGTAAGTTGAATTTTCTCAAATGCTTTCTTTTCTAGCCTCTAAACCTCTATGATCACATGAAACGTATTGAGAAATAATGAAATGCTGCTTAATTTGTGCTCTATAATAGTTTTGTATGTATTACTAAAAAAATAAGTTTCTTCTCTGCCATGAAGTACAGTATAAAAATATATCAGTATTAAGGAACTGTTCTTTTGTCTTTACCAATTTGGCAATGGCTCGCAACAGTTTTCCCTTCAGACTTTGCCCATGAAAGGAAAAAGAGAGTAACACTGCTTGTACCTTCAAAATTATTGTGTAAAGCTTTATATATATGTACATATGAATATACATAGATCTAGTAATGGCCATGGTTTTTATCCCAGCTTTCTCAGATTTATTCTCAAGAAAGCATAATCAGGTGGTAAAAAAATGGTCAACACCCTTTTGAAGAGCTCAGAACAGTGTTGCTCTTTGGTTCCTCTGAATTTCTATTGAAATGTCCGTATTTTATCTGTGTGTGGAGATCACACTCACCTTCCTGTGTCATCCAGCAGCTGAGTATTTTCTGGGAGGCTGCCCCTAGGCAAAGGGCCAGCAAAGTGCACACAGCCAAGCTCTGCTCTGAGGCTCAGCCCTTCTCCATCTCCTCTTCATTGTAGACCCAGTGATACGTTTCCTCTGTATTCTAGTCATGTTGACAACCTGGTGGTAAATAGTCTCTGCATGAGAATGGCAACAAATTGCTTTAACTTTCAAGGAGATTCCAGGTGACAGGAAAAAGTAATTACCAGAGCCTCCGCAAGAAGTTACACATTCAAAATATATTACATAACAAAACTTACCAAAAAGATGATTATATCCATGACATTTTATGATATTTGGAACTCTGTGAAGACCTCTAGAAGCACTGACTTGTCACAGGAATGTAAATGTTTTCCATAAAACCTAAAAAACACCCCTTTCATTATTCATAATTGCAAACACAAGGGTGACTGCTGGAATCAGTTGGTATGAAACAGGCTAGGGATATAGTTCTCAAAAATTCCTAAATTATTGAGCAACACCATATATGGCCATATCTAAATGTGTTTTTTGCATCCAACCCTATGAGCATAGTAGAACTTTTTGTGTGTGTTCCCTTCATTCAGTTTGTGCTACTTCTCTCAGTGTAAGAGATTTGGGCTGCCCATCTTTTGATGTAATACAAACTCAGCACCAACATTTCACAAGAAAAGGGAGCAGGCCTATTTGAAATTGAGCCAAAAATCATCCATTTTAGATGAAAAAATTCAAAGTGTACATGGATTAGCATGGGCAATGTTTACTTTTTCTTTCTCTGCAGAAGTGGAGCCTAATGGTTTATTCCTAGTGGTCAGTGTACATGAAAGAATCACAGAATGTTAGGGGCTGGAAAGGATCTCAAGAGCTCATCAAGTCCAAACCTCCCACCAGAGCAGGGTCACCCAATGCAGGTCACATAGGAACGCATCCAGGTGTGTTTTGAATGTGTCTAGAGAAGAAGACTCCAAAACCTCACTGGGCAGCCTGTTCCAGTGATCTGTCACCCTTATAAGGAAAATCTTTTTTCTCATGTTTACATGGACCCTCCTATGCTCCAACTTGCACCTGTTACCCCTTATACTATCATCACTGAGAAGAGCTTGGCTCCATCCTCCTGACACTCACCCTTTACATATTTATAAACCTTAAAGAGGTCACCCCTCATTCTCCTCCAAGCTGAAGAGACCCAGCTCCCTCAGCCTCCTCATAAGGGAGATGTTCCTTAATCATCTTTGTGGCTCTGTGCTGGACTCTCTCAAGCAGTTCTCTGTCCTTCTTGAACTGAGGGGTCCAGAACTGGACACAATATTCCAGATGGGGCCTCACCAGGGCAGAGTAGAGGGGGAGGAGAAACTCTCTCTTGACCTACTAACCACCCCCCTTCTAATGCACATTCGATGGTGATTTTCTGTGTTCCCTTTATGGCTTTGTAAGGCAGTAGCCTAGAGTTAATGGGGGTTTGAAATGCAAGATAAGATTTTTCCCTTTACACTGAACTCCTTCAGGTTCAGAGGGACACAGCTGGTGGGTTTTATGGCTAACAAAGACAGGCTGGAGAAAGCAGCTGACCATGGATG
>JAAWXA010001113.1:0-11183 GCA_038090715.1 Florisuga fusca | reverse complement strand
CACCTGCTACAACTCCAAAGCCCAGACCAGTTTGACAGAACTCCGGGGAAATGAGGATCCCTCTTCACAACACCCTCAAACCATACCTCACGCATTCCATGAGATCATAGAATGGTTTGGGTTGGAAGGGACTCTACAAGTCACCCACTTCCAAGCCCAGGGATGACAAAAATTAAACCACACTCATGGCACCCAAACACCTCTGTGGCTTGGGCACGGCTGCAAAAATGCCATGACATACACCTGCCATGAAACTACTCCCAAACACCTCCTCTCACCTAAAGCCTGTCAACATGGGCAGAAGGGCATGTCCTTAAAGAGACAGGAACAGAACAAGGGATGAGGGAGGGAGGCAGAAAAGCTTGCTCCAGCCCATTCCTGAGGAGGCTGTGTCCTGAGGAGCTGCTTGCTGCACAATGCCCTCACGCCCAAAGGCTGTCCCGCCCCTCGGGGACCAGCATAAAAGCCGGCCCAGCGCCTCTCTCCCTCACACGCTTCTCCTGACACCTTCTCCACTGACACCAACAACCAGGTGAGCCTCAAGCCCCTGCCCCTCCTCCCTTCTCACAACTCACCCACTCACCCACTCTGCCCCGACGCTTTCTCAACACCCTCTCTTCCAGGGACCCTCCACACCACACCACACCACACACATGGCCTGCTACGACCGCTGCGGCTCTTGCGGACCCATAAGAGACAGGGCTAACAGCTGCAACGAGCCCTGTGTCAGGCAGTGCGAGGCTTCCCGGGTTGTCATCCAGCCTTCCACCGTCCTCGTCACCCTGCCAGGACCCATCCTCACCTCCTTCCCCCAGAGCACCGCCGTCGGATCCTCCGCATCCGCTGCCGTCGGCAACGACCTCAGTGCCCTGGGAGTGCCCATCAACTCCGGATACGCCCTGGGAGGCCTGGGCTATGGCCTGGGAGGCCTGGGCTATGGCTACGGATGTGGCTACGGCCTGGGAGGTAGAGGAGGCTGTGGCATCTGCTAAGAACACACAACACGACTCCTCAAAACAACCACCTACAACCTGGGAACCATGGCATGGATTGAAGACACACCGAAGACCTCTTCATGTCCATCCTTCCTTCTCCTCTTCTCCCATTGCCTTCTCTACAGTGCCCCTTCTGCTACCTCCTCTACTCCTCACTCCAACTCCCTGCTGAGAAACTTCAGACCTTCAGGGCACCTCCAGTGAGCTGCTCCTAACACAAGGCATGACGACCTCAGTTCTGTTGAAGAATCTTCTGCTGACAAGGGACCTCAGCTCACACTCACTCTACTTGCACACCAGAATGACTCCCTTCCACTTGGAACTCCTGCCTTGTCACTCTATGTTTCTCAATAAAGTTCCTTAGCATCACAATCCGAGAAGCCTCTTCTTCCTTTCTTTTCCCAATACTCACGCGGCACAAACTCAGCCATCAAGAGCACATTGTTTGGGTTCATAGCAAAAGGCTTGTAAGACCTCACTTAGGAACTATGTCCCAAGTAACACCACCATACAGGAGCACACAGCTGGCTTCTGGACCCTTGCACAAGCCCTTCTCTGTCCTTAGGAAACACTTGCACGACTCTATAGAGGCAACCAGGTGAACACAATCAGGTGTTGCCATTTAGGAGGAGGAAGGCATGAGTTCCTGTTAAGCCCACCTGTGCCCAATTAGCTCTGGCCCCAGCTGCGCATGAGCCCAACTGGGGACCAATAAAAGGAGGGTGAGCTCCTGGTAGCGCAGTGGTAGCGACACTGACTGCAGATCTGAAGACTGCGGGGTCAAATCACATCAGGGTCACCGAAAAAACGGGACACTATTCAGCCCCCTCCTCTGGCAGCTCTGGAGAAGTGAATCCAGCTGGCCTCTGGAATCTCACCTTTTATTGGTCCCCCAGTTCTGCTCATGCAGAATTGGGCCCACCCCTGATTGGGCACAGGTGGGCTAAACAGAAGCTCATGCCCTCCTCCTCCTAACCTCCAACACCTGATGCTGTTCACCTGGTTGCCTCTACACAACTCTAATGACATTTTACACATTCCACTGTTGCAAGATCTTCATCTTCAAAGCTTTCATGTTTCCTTGAAAACAGCTGCCCACCAAGCCCATCTATCACTGCCTGGGCTTCACTGGAAAGGGAGAAAAATAGGATGAATGGCTCATGGCACAAGATAAAGATAGAAAGATCATAGAATGGTCTTGGCTTTGAAGGAATCTTAAAAATTTGGTTAGAATACATTGCCATGGGCAGGGACTCCTCCCAATACGCCAGGCTGCTCCAAGCCCAACCCAACCCAGCATTCTTCACTCCCAGGGAAGGAGAAGCCACAAGTGCTCTGGAACAGTGTCTCACCATCCTCACAGGGAGAAATTTGTATCCTGATGTCTAAAGTAAATCTCCCTTCTGACAGGTGGAAACCCTTCCCCCTCGACCCATCAATACAGTCCCATCCCAGCCACCCTCCAGCCTCTTCAGGCACTGAAGGGGCTCTAAGGTCTCCTAAGCTCTCTCCTCCAGGCTGAGAAACCCCTCCTGTCTCAGCCTGTCTCCAGAGCAGAGCTGCTTCAGCCCTCGGACAATCCCTCTGCCCAAGTGTCACACTTTAACTCTGCCCCAGGAATTAAACCAAAGAACAGCTGCTCTCTATTAATCCCACTCTCCTCCCTTGTAGAGAAAGGAGAGAGAAAAAGGGAGAGAGACTTATGGGTTGGAAACTAAACTTCACAGCTTTAATTTAAGACTAATGTGAAATAGGAAAGAAAATTACTAACTATACTCAAATATACAAGTAAACTGATACCATGATCCACCCTCCTCTCCCCCCAAAACTCTCACATCAACACCAAGGATGCAGGGCAGCCCTGGGAAAGTCCAGGCTGGACTCCTGGGGTCAGCAGCAGTGGGGAGCTGGAGGCAGGAACACACAGATTCAGGCTGGCATGGATCAGGAGCACATGCAGAGGAATAGATGGAATCCTCCCAGGATGCTGAAGCAAAGAGGGAGAGGGGAAGAAGGGGAAGCAGGAAGGGGTTTGACCATCGTGATCCCACGAATTTGTACTGAGTATGAGGTGTACGGGACTGAATACTGCCTTTGGTCAATTTTGGTCATTTATCAAAAATGAGCAATGTCTTTGGTTCTGCACATCATTCTCTAGAAGTTACTATAAGCATCCAGTGTTCTCAGTCCCAGAAGCAGACACTGACTGAAAAACTTGCTGTTCATTTCATCAAGTGCAGCTACTTACAGGACATTTAGCTGAAAGCAAAAGTACAAGACAGAAAATTCCCCTTATCCTAGACCATAGCAGGACACTGAGGGAAGAGGCAGAGCCTCATGCCCAGCACTTTCCGAAACCCCAGAGCACACTGCAAGGGCTGACAGGACTTGAGGGCTCCCCTTCACAACCTGCCCGCAAACCTCACCACACGAGTGCCATGACATCACAGAATGGTTTGGGTTGGAAGGGACTCTACAAGTCACCCACTTACAAGCCCAGGGATGACAAAAATTAAACCACACTCATGGCACCCAAACACCTCTGTGGCTTGGGCACGGCTCCAAAAATGCCATGACATACACCTGCCATGAAACTACTCCCAAACACCTCCTCTCACCTAAAGCCTGTCAACATGGGCAGAAGGGCATGTCCTTAATGAAAGAACAGAACAAGGCATGAGGGAGGGAGAAAAGCTTGCTCCAGCCCATTCCTGAGGAGGCTGTGTCCTGAGGAGCTGCTTGCTGCACAATGCCCTCACGCCCAAAGGCTGTCCCGCCCCTCGGGGACCAGCATAAAAGCCGGCCCAGCGCCTCTCTCCCTCACACGCTTCTCCTGACACCTTCTCCACTGACACCAACAACCAGGTGAGCCTCAACCCCCTGCCCCTCCTGCCTTCTCACAACTCACCCACTCACCCACTCTGCCCCGACGCTTTCTCAACACCCTCTCTTCCAGGGACCCTCCAGCTCCACACCACACCACACCACACACATGGCCTGCTACGACCGCTGCGGCTCTTGCGGACCCACCCCGCTGGCTAACAGCTGCAACGAGCCCTGTGTCAGGCAGTGCGAGGCTTCCCGGGTTGTCATCCAGCCTCCCACCGTCCAGGTCACCCTGCCAGGACCCATCCTCACCTCCTTCCCCCAGAGCACCGCAGTCGGATCCTCCGCATCCGCTGCCGTCGGCAACGACCTCAGTGCCCTGGGAGTGCCCATCAACTCTGGATACGCCCTGGGCTACGGCCTGGGAGGCCTGGGCTATGGCCTGGGAGGCCTGGGCTATGGCTACGGATGTGGCTACGGCCTGGGAGGTAGAGGAGGCTGTGGCATCTGCTAAGAACACACAACACTGCTCCTGAAAACAACCACCCACACCCTGGCACCCATGGCATCAACTGAAGACACACTGAAGACCTCTTCACGTCTATCCTTCCTTCTCCTCTTCTCCCATTTCCTTCTCTACAGTGCCCCTTCTGCTACCTCCTCTACTCCTCACTCCAGCTCCCTGCTGAGAAACTTCAGACCTTCAGGGCACCTCCAGTGAGCTGCTCCTCACACAAGGCATGATGACCTCGGTTCTATTGAAGAATCTTCTGCTGACAAGGGACCTCAGCTCACACTACTTGCACACCAGAATGACTCCCTTCCACTTGGAACTCCTGCCTTGTCACTCTCTGTTTCTCAATAAAGTTCCTTTGCATCACAATCCGAGAAGCCTCCTCTTCCTTTCTTTTCCCAATACTCACCCAGCACAAACTCAGCCATCAAGAGCACATTGTTTGGGTTCATTGCAAAAGGCTTGTAAGACCTCACTTAGGAACTATGTCCCAAGGAACACAACGGAACAGGAGCACACAACTGGCTTCTGGACCCGTACACAAGCCCGTCACTATCCTAAAGAAAGCCTTGCACAACTCTTATGAAATTTTGCACATTCCACTGTGGCAAGATCTTCATTTGCAAAGCCTTAGTGTTCCCTTGACAGCAGGCATCCACCAAGCCTATCTGTCACTGCCCCTGCTACACTGATGATGTGGACACATTGAAAACATGAAATTGTCTCGTCATTCAGCAGAACCACGTCTATTTCCTGTTAAGAGATTTTCTCCTCACCATGACAGTCCGTGTTAAACTTGAGGAAAACTTATTTCCTCTGGCTCCCCACCTTAGTTTACTCTTTTGAAATGCATCAGTTAGCAGATGCCTGGCTCCCCAACTTCTCTTTACACTGTTTAAGAGGTACCACACCTGGCTCCATCAGTAATGTCTCATCAGGTCTAAAAAGATAAAATGCTCTAATAATACTCGCCAGACACCTAGTGCCAAGTGACAGCAAATACAATAGAATTCTGTGAAACACATGAATATCAAAAGGAAAGTCTCAAGTCACTAATTGCAACCCCCTAACAAAAATTAATGGCAGGGAAGAAGTATTTTACTACGAAAAATTAGAGGGAAATGGAGAAAATGCAACGACAGACAAGGCTACAGCTAAGGCAGCAAAATAATCCTGAAATCAGCAGCAAAGATAGAGCAGCACGAAACAAGCCTAAAGAGAAGTGGACAGAAGCAGACAGAGGCCAAGTCAGCAGCAACCACAGAAGTGGCCAGCCCCAGCTTTTCTTCAGAGGGTGAGAAAGCTTAATTGTTTCCCTTCTTTCTTAATAGCCCTTTTCCCGGAGTGATTCATTAGTTTAAAACCCTAGTCTACTTGCTTCTCTCCCAGTACTGACTCCCTCTTAAGACTACTTTCAAAAGTGGTGCCATTTTCTCAGTAAAAGAAATCACTGTAATTCACTTAAACCTTAAAACCTGTCATTTCTGCAATTAGTGCCATGCATGTGAGCAGAGGCTCATCTATATCCTGGCAAACAACAGATTAAATAATAGTTACGGACCCTAACAGTACTCCAGGCTCTCCAGGTCCAAGACACCTACAGAGCAAGTCCAACAGGAGGGGACAGGCCTGAAGACAGGCTTAGAAAGATGGCAGCAAATCAAAGATACAGAACAAGAGGCAGGGAAGGAGCAGTGCCTCACACCTGCTACAACTCTAAAACCAAGACCAGCCGGACAGGGATCCCAGGAAAGGGAATCCCATCTTCACAACACACACACAAACCACACCACACAAATGCCATGACACCATGCAATGGTTTGGGTTGGAAGAATCCTTAAGGGTCATCAATACCCAAGCCTGCAGATGACAACCTCTAACCTCACTGATGACACCCCACCTCTCCTAGGCTTTGGTTTGAAAAATGCCCTGACACACCCCTCCTGTGAAAACACTCCCAAACACTTGATTCAACCAAAAACTCACGAACACGTACACATGGCTGATTATGACAGCTGCACCTGTGACTTGTCTCCCATTGAAACCATCCAGCTCCCACAGGATGTGTGGATATCATCTCTCAAGACCCAAGGACTTCAGAGGATCCGGTTGCCCAGCACTCCAGCCTTCATCACTCATCCCACACCACAGGAAGACAACTGTATCCTGGGATTCATCAAAAGAAGAAATTCTTTCATTAGATGGCAGAGGGACACAAACAAGGTCAATGACAAAAGTTGTGGAAACCTCCTGAACAGGAGTGTTCACGAGCATGTCAACAGGACGTGTGGAAACCTGGTCTAGGGGAACTAACTTGAACTAACTAGAAAGAACCTGGAATAACTAGAAGTAACACAGTGAGTTTCAGTCTAGATGACCAAAACATTCTCTGGTTCTAGAATTTCTCAGCTTGCCTCACAATCAGCCTGCAAAACATTCAGTCCGAAGGAACTAGGGTGGGTTCAGTTCGAAATACTTTTGACACTTCCAATTTTCTCTGTAGGTTATCTCACAAAATCCTTGCAGGCCTCAAGTTACGTACCCCTTTGTGCAAAGGCCCTAAAGTCTCTACATTTCCCTCAGTTCCAGACAAAGCTCTCAGTTCACTCAGGCTGGCTCTCTTCTACACGGCCTCATCTACCAGTCCACAGGGACACCCTATCCAAAGAGAGGGAATCACATGAACCCTACCGACAAAAGGGACAACTGCACACTCTCAATCCAAAAATCCTTCCCACAGAAAATCTGGATGGAACCTTACAACATCTCGAACTTCCTGTGTCCTCTTACAAGTTATTAAAAACTCTTTTTTGTTTTCCAGCTTCAACGAAAAGTAGATGTTCAATCATGTTGGACTTCTTATCCATCAGTTTAATTCACAAAACATTGGGACTCTTTCACAAAGTATAGAAAAGTATGGAAACTGCTTGAACAAACAACCCCTGTAGATGTCTCAGGCCCAAAACTTTATTTGACAGGTAAACCAAGGCCACAGAGCGACAGATGTACAAGGAAGAAGGAAACAGAGAGAGCCAGAGAGCACAACCAGCACAAACAACAGGGACTAAAAACGGGCCAGGTGAGATGGCAGCAAAAGAAGCAGTGTGAGGAACAAGGCAGAGCCTCATGCCCAGCACTTCTCCAAAGCCCAGAGCACACTGCAAGGGCTGACAGGACTTGAGGGCTCCCCTTCACAACCTGCCCGCAAACCTCACCACACGAGTGCCATGACATCACAGAATGGTTTGGGTTGGAAGGGACTCTACAAGTCACCCACTTCCAAGCTCAAGGATGACAAAAATTAAACCACACTCATGGCACCCAACCACCTCTGTGGCTTGGGCACGGCTGCAAAAATGCCATGACATACACCTGCCATGAAACTACTCCCAAACACCTCCTCTCACCTAAAGCCTGTCAACATGGGCAGAAGGGCATGTCCTTAATGAAAGAACAGAACAAGGCATGAGGGAGGGAGAAAAGCTTGCTCCAGCCCATTCCTGAGGAGGCTGTGTCCTGAGGAGCTGCTTGCTGCACAATGCCCTCACGCCCAAAGGCTGTCCCGCCCCTCGGGGACCAGCATAAAAGCCGGCCCAGCGCCTCTCTCCCTCACACGCTTCTCCTGACACCTTCTCCACTGACACCAACAACCAGGTGAGCCTCAACCCCCTGCCCCTCCTCCCTTCTCACAACTCACCCACTCTGCCCCGACGCTTTCTCAACACCCTCTCTTCCAGGGACCCTCCACACCACACCACACCACACCACACACATGGCCTGCTACGACCGCTGCGGCTCTTGCGGACCCACCCCGCTGGCTAACAGCTGCAACGAGCCCTGTGTCAGGCAGTGCGAGGCTTCTCGGGTCGTCATGCAGCCTCCTCCTGTCCTCGTCACCCTGCCAGGACCCATCCTCACCTCCTTCCCCCAGAGCACCGCCGTCGGATCCTCCGCATCCGCTGCCGTCGGCAACGACCTCAGTGCCCTGGGAGTGCCCATCAACTCCGGATACGCCCTGGGCTACGGCCTGGGAGGCCTGGGCTATGGCCTGGGAGGCCTGGGCTATGGCTACGGATGTGGCTACGGCCTGGGAGGTAGAGGAGGCTGTGGCATCTGCTAAAAACACACAACACGACTCCTCAAAACAACCACCCACACCCTGGCACCCATGGCATGGACTGAAGACACACCGAAGACCTCTTCAGGTCCATCCTTCCTTCTCCTCTTCTCCCATTTCCTTCTCTACAGTGCCCCTTCTGCTACCTCCTCTACTCCTCACTCCAGCTCCCTGCTGAGAAACTTCAGACCTTCAGGGCACCTCCAGTGAGCTGCTCCTCACACAAGGCATGATGACCTCGGTTCTATTGAAGAATCTTCTGCTGACAAGGGACCTCAGCTCACACTACTTGCACACCAGAATGACTCCCTTCCACTTGGAACTCCTGCCTTGTCACTCTCTGTTTCTCAATAAAGTTCCTTTGCATCACAATCCGAGAAGCCTCCTCTTCCTTTCTTTTCCCAATACTCACCCAGCACAAACTCAGCCATCAAGAGCACATTGTTTGGGTTCATTGCAGAAGGCCTGTAAGACCTCACTTAGGAACTATGTCCCAAGGAACACAACGGAACAGGAGCACACAACTGGCTTCTGGACCCGTACACAAGCCCGTCACTATCCTAAAGAAAGCCTTGCACAACTCTTATGAAATTTTGCACATTCCACTGTGGCAAGATCTTCATTTGCAAAGCCTTAGTGTTCCCTTGACAGCAGGCATCCACCAAGCCTATCTGTCACTGCCCCTGCTACACTGATGATGTGGACACATTGAAAACATGAAATTGTCTCGTCATTCAGCAGAACCACGTCTATTTCCTGTTAAGAGATTTTCTCCTCACCATGACAGTCCGTGTTAAACTTGAGGAAAACTTATTTCCTCTGGCTCCCCACCTTAGTTTACTCTTTTGAAATGCATCAGTTAGCAGATGCCTGGCTCCCCAACTTCTCTTTACACTGTTTAAGAGGTACCACACCTGGCTCCATCAGTAATGTCTCATCAGGTCTAAAAAGATAAAATGCTCTAATAATACTCGCCAGACACCTAGTGCCAAGTGACAGCAAATACAATAGAATTCTGTGAAACACATGAATATCAAAAGGAAAGTCTCAAGTCACTAATTGCAACCCCCTAACAAAAATTAATGGCAGGGAAGAAGTATTTTACTACGAAAAATTAGAGGGAAATGGAGAAAATGCAACGACAGACAAGGCTACAGCTAAGGCAGCAAAATAATCCTGAAATCAGCAGCAAAGATAGAGCAGCACGAAACAAGCCTAAAGAGAAGTGGACAGAAGCAGACAGAGGCCAAGTCAGCAGCAACCACAGAAGTGGCCAGCCCCAGCTTTTCTTCAGAGGGTGAGAAAGCTTAATTGTTTCCCTTCTTTCTTAATAGCCCTTTTCCCGGAGTGATTCATTAGTTTAAAACCCTAGTCTACTTGCTTCTCTCCCAGTACTGACTCCCTCTTAAGACTACTTTCAAAAGTGGTGCCATTTTCTCAGTAAAAGAAATCACTGTAATTCACTTAAACCTTAAAACCTGTCATTTCTGCAATTAGTGCCATGCATGTGAGCAGAGGCTCATCTATATCCTGGCAAACAACAGATTAAATAATAGTTACGGACCCTAACAGTACTCCAGGCTCTCCAGGTCCAAGACACCTACAGAGCAAGTCCAACAGGAGGGGACAGGCCTGAAGACAGGCTTAGAAAGATGGCAGCAAATCAAAGATACAGAACAAGAGGCAGGGAAGGAGCAGTGCCTCACACCTGCTACAACTCCAAAGCCCAGACCAGTTTGACAGAACTCCGAGGAAATGAGGATCCCTCTTCACAACACCCTCAAACCATACCTCACAAATTCCATGAGATCATAGAATGGTTTGGGTTGGAAGGGTTCCTAAAGACCATCACCTTCAAAGCCCTCAGATGACAACCTCTGACCTCACTGATGACACCCCACCTATCCTGCGCTTTGGTCTGAAAAATCCAGGAGTTTGCTGTTGGAAACAAAGGCCTTACTGAAGTCCGGGTAAACAACATCCACAGCATTTCCCTCATCCTCTGAGTGGGTCACCTTGTCAGAGGAGGAGATCACATTAGTCTAGCAGGACCTGCCTTTCATAAACCCATGCTGAAGGAGAGTCATTGCCTCCTTCTACTGTACATGTTTTTCAAAAGGCACTCCAGATGATCTGCTCCATAACCTTCCCCAGCACCAAGGTCAGACTGACAGGCCTGTAGTTCCTTGGAGCCTTCTCCCACTCCTCCTTCTAGCTGGGCCTCACATTTGAGAACCTCCAATGAAGTGGGACCTCCCTTGTCTGCAAGGATTGCTGATGAATGAGGGGTAGTGGCTCAGTAAAGATTTCCACCGGCTCTCTGGAGCCTTGGCTGGAGAAACTTTTGTGTGTCTAAAATGGTGAAGACCAAGGGTCACCAACCCTTTCCCCTTGGATTATGGGGGCTTCCTCACATTCCCAGTGCCACCCTCCCCACTCAGGGTGCTGGGTACCTGGCAGAGTACCTGGTCTTGCCTTTAAAAACTGAGGCAAAGAGACATTAATTGACTCAGCCATTACCTCTCCCAGAGGTGGATTAGAGCACTTCTCCATTTTTCTCTCTATATAAACTGACATCTGCAACATTCTGCAGGGCCTTAAATGTTCATAAAAGCACTTTGTTTTTTCTCAGTTTCACCCAAAAAATCTCTGTTCAACCACGGCACAATTCTTCTCCACCATTTTCCTTCCGAGCACATGGGGGCTCACACAATACGGAACATTATTTGAA
>JAAWXA010001109.1:0-11288 GCA_038090715.1 Florisuga fusca | reverse complement strand
CTGTCAGGAGTCCGACGACCCATATTTTGATTCCAGCTTTTATACCTTTTACAATCTTAAGTTTCATGCAGAGTCAGATCACAAGACAGTTCCATTAATCATGTAAATAACAATGGCTTGACATCTTCTACCAGGGCTTATTGTTTAACTCCTTCCCACCACCTGAACATAACATACCATATCCTATCTCTAGTACAGAGTGTCAGCTTACTTGTGCTCTACATGCTCTGTTAGTTACTTATGTTCTATATGCCCTGCTAGTTCCTTTAATTATTGTTCCCCAGAATCAGCATTCTTTATACTAGTGTTTGCTATGATTTGCAACCCCGAATACATTAACCCTTAATACGTTTCCAAAAAGTCACTTTTCTTGCAACAAGAGCTGTTCTTAGAACTGTGAGATGTCACACCCTCCTTATTCCTTGTTGTGCTGGCTGTCAGCTTTGGAGCCTGCTCAAGGGCATCATTGGGCTGTGCTTTGTGATACTGATGGTGATACTGACCCGGGACCTGCAGCCAGCATGGCCATCATTAATTTTTGAAGTTTTTAATGTCCCTGGTATGTTGAAACCTGTCGGGTCCTGTTGCTGGGAACCAGCACGTTCCTGAATGTAGTTCAGGTCTTCTTTAGGATTACCCTTGACCCATGATTTTTCTGCTCTTACTCTTCCATTCCTTTTTCTCCATCCCAACTGGAGGATGCACAGAAGGGCAAAGTGAACACCTGGTAGGTCTGAACTACTTGCACTGGTACAACAACCATCCCTGATCCCCCCTGCTCATGATGAGGCTGTAGTGCAGAGGGTCACAGATGGCTGTGTAGGGGCCATAGGCCATGGCAGCCAGCAGAAGGCACTCGATACCACCCAGCAAAACCAGGAAGTAGAGCTGGGCAGCACAGACAAGGAAGGAGATCCTGCCATCTCCCATCAGGAAACCCACCAGCATTTTGGGCAGAGTGACTGATGTGTAGCAGATCTCCAGGAAGGACAAGTTCCTCAGGAAGAAATCCATGGGGCTGTGGAGGCTTGAATCCACCACTGTGATGAGTGCAATCAGGCTGTTCCCTGTGAGGACCACCAGGTAGGTGAGCAGCAAGACTGTGCAGTCCCTGCAAGCTGGACTGGCCAGAAAATCCCAGGAGAATGAATCCAGGTCCAGCAGTGTGATTCTCCAAGCCTTTTCTTTGGAGCATTTTCCCTCCAAATCCTAAGAGCAGGTTCTTCAAGGATGCTGATAGCCTGTCCACCATCCCATGACAAGCCTAGAGAAAGGGGAAACAAAACCCCCATTTTCAAACCTGGAAAAAAAAGAAGAGAAGAACTCCAGCCCAGTCCGTCTCATCTCTGTCTCCATTCTGTGATACTGTGAACTCAGTGCCTGGAAAATCATGGAGCAGATCCTCCTGAAGGCTCTGCTAAGGCAAGCAGATAACAAAGGGGTGATTGGTGTCAGCCAACACAGCTTCACTAAAGGCAAGTCCTGCCTGACTTATTTTGGTGGCTTTTATCAGTGAGGGAACAACCTTTTTGGAAAAAGGCAGAGCAACAGATGTCATCTACCTGGAGCTGTGCAGAGCATTCAACACTGTTCCACACAGCGTTCTCTTCTCCTCGTTGGATAAGGAACAGGCTGGATGGTCACACACAAAGAGTTTTGTTCAGTGGCTAAGAGTCCAAATGGCTGTGTGTGAGGAGTGGTGTTCCTCAAGGGTTGGTACTGGGACCAGTGCTGTTTAACATCTTTGGTGGTGACATGGACAGTGGAATGGAGTGCACCCTCAGCAAGTTTGCTGACAACACTGAACAGTGTGGCCAACTCAACATGCTGGAGGGAAGGGATGCCATCCAGGGGGACCTGGACAGGCTGGAGAAGTGAGCTTATGCACACTGCATGAAGTTCAAGAAAGCCAAGTGCAAGGTTGTGGCAAAGGGCTGAGGCCATCCCATGCATGAATACAGGCTGGGAGGAGAAAGGTTTGAGGACAGCCCTGAGGAGAAGGATTTGGGGGTTGTAGTATACCAGAAGCTCAACATGAACTGTCAGTGTCCATGTGCAGCATCAGAAGGACACAGAGCTCTTTGAGCATGTCCAGAGGAGTCAGAGGACATAAATGCAGAGACCCCAATTTCAGTGAACAATCAGTTATTGTGTGGTTTGCTAGACTTATATAGTACTCAGATATCTATTGATTGATTTATAGGTTACATCTAAAAGCGCTCTGTCTGAAAGTAAAGTGAAAATAGTGGATTTTGCTATATAAACATGCACTAACATAAATCCTTATCTAACCACTTCCCACTGAAGGCACCTGTTACCGAGACAGAACATTCTCCAGGAGGCACATTCCTCAGGGTATTCACAGCACTCTGTTCCCCTCAGGGTCAAGCAGTATCAGGCAGTCCACCAGGCACCTTCTGTCCCACACAGTGTCTACTCTTCTGCTCTTCTCCCACTGTAGCTTTTGTAGCTTTTAAATTGGAAAGGGATAAGTAAACCATCTTTTCTTCCATTCTCCTGGTACTTAAAATCAACCCAATCAACCCAATATTTACCAAAATTATTATTCCTGCCAGAATCATCAGAAAACAGTGTAAAGATAGGCCTAATACCTATGTGTTTATGGTAACAAGCATCTGTTCTAACTAACACTCCATCAACACAATGAGAATCCACTACAATATTAATATCTGTCACTGAAAACAATCACAAGGCTTCTTATATCACTGCACACAATTCTATACCCTGTGCTGATCCTTCCTGTAGCACAACATGTGATGGCCATTGGTCTGAAGCAGAATCATGCCAAGCTACCACTGCTTTGTGTGAGCGAGCAGATCCATCCAGGAATAGAGTAGGATCTCCCTCTGGTGGTACTGTTGATAAAATAGAAGAACACTGGATTGTTCACTCTTGCAAGGACTGTAACAATTTGTGACTCAGCAAGTTGAACTGCATCTCTCCAGGGCAATCTGCTAAGGCAATTTGATAAGGCAGTGACATTTGAATAGCTGTATGAAAATCCTGTTTTGTGATAGGGATATGTATTACATCAACATCTAATGCAAAAACACCTCTAGCATGTAATCACACTTCTGTAATCACTTCAGATAACATTTCAAAATTTAAACCATACTGTTTTGGTGAAATGATATGATAAAAATTGACACGCTAGCATCCAGAAATTTTTGCCGTCCTATTGTCCTAATATACCAAATGGCTTGAAGGTGTTGTTTATCACAAAACCTCTGAAAACTGATTTTGGATCATAACAATGTGCAGAAGACTGTTTAATTTTTTTCATAACAGTTTCTGGTGCTTGAGATGCCTCAGGATTCAATTGCCTGGGTGATGTAAGATTAGTATAGCGCTTCAATAAACCAAATACTGTGGATAGTGTCTCAGTAGTGATACCAAGAAAAGATCTTATCCATTTTATTAACCCAAATAATTTTTGCAGATCATTCAGAGTTTGGATGTGACAGTTGTCACTTTTTGTGGGGAAACCCAGATTTCTGTTAATTTCTATCCCATGTTTTTCCAGGGTGGCCCTGACTGAATTTTTTCAGGAGGTATCTGTAAGCCATACTTTTCCAGGCATTTGGTAAGTAATGGTAAACAGTTTTGAATTTGACCTTCCTCACTTGCACAAAGAAAAATATCATCATATAATGAGAGATGATAATCCTAGGATGAGCTTGATGAAGTGGTTTCAGTGATGAATGAACAACAATTTGTTTTAACACACTATGATCAGATCTTTCTTTATCTTAGCCTATTGTGCCCCCCGTTGGGCCCAAATAAAGACTGTTGTGGTTGATCCCCAGACAGACACTGAGCACCACGCAGCCACTGACTCAGCTTTCCCACAGCAGTGGGGTGAAGGAATGGACTGAGACAAAAAAAGTTTAATGATTGATTAATGATTTAATACTCCTCTTTGCTCACTCCCATTCCTCTCACCTATGCTGCTGCTCTCAGCTTCAGGCAGTCAAAGCTCACAAACATTTCAGCACTCTGATTGCCTCCTTAGCCAACTCTGGCATTGTGTTTGTGTCCATCTTTTCGTGTCTCTAGACCCAAAGGATTTCTCAGAAGATTATCCCTTGTAGAAAGGTGACCTCATTAGGGGCAGCTGGTACTTAGCATATGGTTGAGGAGTGTGTTTGATTGGCCATGACACTTTATCCTGCTTTGCTTTGCTTTGTTTGCAAAGAGGAAAAGTCCTGCTGTGCCCGTGTGCAGCAGTTCTCTAAGGAAAAGAGGGGGGAGCAGGTGCAAAGGAGCTGTACCATCCAGCTGCAGAGAGCAGGGGAGAAGTCTGATGTGAGGAGAAGTGATGCAAGTCCCAGGGGCCAAGGAGAGCAGTGGTGGGGTCGGGGAGGTGAGGAGCAAAGGTGTCCATCCAGTGTCAGACCTCAAGGAACTGCTTCTGCTTCTGCTGCAGACCTCCTGAGGAGACCCTCAGGGTCATTATCACTTGGAGAATGCTGCTGGAACCTCTCCTCTGGAGTACAAAGTAATGAAATATTCCCTTTTAATTAAGAGTGCAAAGGTGTTCTTTGAAATCTTCCTTCTGAATTCCACCAGGAAAAAATTAATAACTCCAGGAAGCTATAAAATCTTGAAAACACGAAGGAAATTACAAAAAGATAAAGAATTCCTTTGGGCTTTTGAGGCTCATTACAATAAATTCAGATACTGAGAGAAGAATGCAAAAAATCTCCAAAGTCAGTCAGAAGAAATACCCAAAATACCTTCACACACTGATGGGCCCCTGAGGCTGCCAGAGCCTCCCCATGGCCTCGTTAGAGCAGATCCCTGGAGGCCATGATTGCAGGAGGCAAAGGCCCTGTGCTGGTGGCTGTAATGCTGAGAAAACCCTTTGGTTTGTTGGATGCAGCAGAAAGGCCAAGCCCTGACCCCAGGCCCTGGGAAGGCAGATCCTGAGAGCCTCAATAGAAAGTTTCCTCTCAGCAGCCTTGGTGGCCCAGGACACTGCTATGGCCAAGGGGACAATGACCTCACTCCTTGACAGAGCCCTTGGCCACCTCTCCTGCAGGCTGTCCTACACTGCCCATGTCTGCAGCTCCTTCCCTTCAGGCTGTTGTCACCCTTCCTGCTTTCCCACCTAACTCTCACTGCAGCATTTCCAGATCTTTTCGGGTGTCTCTCTGCTCTCACTGGCTTTGCCTTGAAAACAAAATCCTAGGCTGATCCAGGACCCCTCTGGGTAAACCTTGAACACAAGGATACCCTCGGGGTGAGACTTTTTGTTCTTTCCCTCCAGTTGGAACTTTCCAAGGTGAACTGTTTGAGGCTGTACCAGGCCACAATCCAGGTCCTGCATTTTGGTCAAAAAACCCCAGTACACGCTGCAGGTTTTGGGAAGAGTGGCTGGAAAGCTGTCTGGCAGAGAAGAACCTGGGAGTGCTGGTTGACAGTTGACTGAACATGGATCAGCATGTGCCCAGGTGGCCAAGAAGGCCACCAGCATCCTGGGCTGCATCAGAAATAGTTGAAATAATAGAAAGCTCTGCTAATTAGCCCTGCTATCTCCTGTCCTAAACCTTTCACTTTTCACCTCTGTGGGATAAGCTCTCCCCATCCCTTGTTAGGAAGCCTGGTCTCCTGTAAATCAAGCCTTGGTCAAAAAAGAACTGATCCCTGGAGAAGTGAGGAGGAGGGTCAGCAGAACTGTCACCTTGGAGGTTTGGCAGGCAAATTTTTGCCTCTTTCAGAGTCTGGTTGAAAGAATCACTAGGTAGGCAGTCCTGAAGGGCAAGGGATTTAGGGAAGTCTGGACACTGCTCAAGAAGGAACTCTTAAAGGTGAAGGATCAGATGGCCCCATGTGCTATAAGATGAATTGGTGAGCAAAGATGCCTCGCCTGTCTGAATAGAGAGATTTGGATAAAACTCTTCAAAAAAAGGAGAGATTATGGTCCTTGGAAAAAGGACTTGGGGATTACAATGATATCAGGAGGCTACAGAGGGAAAAAATTACAATGGCCAAACCCAGTGTGAAATAATCAATGTTCCTGTGAACACAGTAGCAACAAAAGGAGGGTGAAGGAGAATCTCCATCCTTTATTGGATGCCAGGAGGAAACAGTGACCAAGGGTGAGGAGAAGGCTGAGGACTAAATGCCATCTTTGTCTCAGTCTTCAGCAGTAGAATCAATTGTTTCTGGGGTAGCCAGTCCCTGAGCTGGCAGACAGGGACAGGGAGCAGAATGGAGACCCCAGGATCCAAGGGGAGATGGTCAGGGACCTCCTGCACCACCCAGAGATAAACAAGTCTATGGGGCCAGATGGGACCCACACAAAGGTACTGAGGGAGCTGGCAGAAGTGCTCACCAAGCCTCTTGTCATCATTTCTCAGCAGACCTGGCTGACTGGGGAGAGGTCAGTAGACTGGAGATTGGCAGCTGTCATCCCCACCTACAAGAAGGGCCAAAAGGAGGATCCAGGGAGATGGAGGCCTGTCAGCTTGACCAGTGGCAGGGAAGGGGATGGAGCAGATGGTCTGAGTGCCATTACACAGCATGTGCAGGACAGCCAGGAGATGGGGGCCAGACAGCATGGGTTTATGAAAGGCAGGGACTGCTTGACCAACCTGATCTCCTTCTGTGACAAGGTGACCATTGATTGAATGAGGGAAAGGTGGAGGATGTTGACTACCTTGACTTTAGTAAAGATTTCAGCAGCATTGTCCACAAAATCCTTCTGGAGAAACTGGCTACCTCTGGCCTAGAGCAGTGGCCTCTTCAGTGGGCCAAACCCTGGCTGATGTCTGGGCCCAAAGAGTTGTGGTGAGTGGAGCTCAGTCCAGCTGGTGGCCGCTCACCAGTGGTGTTCCCCAGGGTGCTGGGACTGCTCTGCTTCAATCTCTTGATCAATGATCTGGACAGGGGGGTGAGTGCACCCTCAGGCACTTTTCAGATGACACCAAGCTGGGTGGGAGTGTGGATCAGCCAGAGACCAGAAAGGTTCTACAGAGGGACCTGGACAGGCTGGATCGATGGACTGAGGTGAATTGTGTGAGACTGTACCAGGACAAGTGCCAGGTCCTGCATTCTGATCAAAACATATACATGAAATGCTACAGACAGGGGGAGAGCTGGCTGGAAAGATGCCTGGAAGAGAAGGACCTGGGTGTGCTTGTTGACAGCTGACTGAACATGGACCAGCATGTGCCCAGGTGGCCAAGAAGGCCACCAGCATCCTGGGCTGCATCAGAAATAGTGTGGGCAGCAGGAGCTGGGAGGTGATTGTTCCCCTGGACTCATCACTGGTGAGGCTGCACCTCGAATCTGGGGTCAGTCCTGAGCCCCTCATAACCAAAAGGACATTGAGGGGCTGGAGCTGGTGACCCACAGATGTCTGGGACCACCCCTGGCACCTCCGGTGTCACCCGTGGCTTGGGTGGGCAAAGGAGGGAAAGGAGATTCCCCCTGGCACTGCCTGGGTGTCCAGTGTGAGAGTGTGAGAAGCAGAGGTTGTGTCTCTAGAGGGGAAGTGGCTGTGCTGGAAAGGAGGGAGGGGACATCAGGGATGGATGACCAGTGTGTGTCACATTGGGTTCCTGGGGAGCCCCAGGAAGAGCTGGAGGGAGTCCTTAGAGAGTTGAGCAAGTGTCAAAGTCTGGCGCTGGTCCTGTGCTGCTGGGCCAGGCTGCTGAGACTGAGAGAGCTGCTGGCAAGCAGAGAGTGCTGCAGAGAGAGAGCTCTGGGCAGGAGCAGCTCCTCTGCAGAGCGCAGCAGGGCTGAGGGCACTGCCAGGGTATCTCGTGGAGATGAGCAAGGCAGAGAGAGCTTCAAGGGGGTGAAGGTGGAGGGGATGAGTGCCAGCTGAGGGGAGGAGAAGCTTCCCAGCTTCTGACATGGTGAGTGTTCTGCAATAAAGACATCCCATGGCAGTGGAATCAGGCAGGGCACCTCTGAGCACCCTCCATGGCCACCCAAGAGCTTGTGTGGGAGGTGGTCAGTGGCAGTGAGCACCATCAGCTGGGTCTGCCTCCCAGCTTGACCAGCACATCCCATCAACAGAGTCAGGTGTGCAAGGAAAACTGTGTCTAGAAGAGCACTGGAACAGACTGCCCTGAGAGGCTGTGGAGTCTCCTTCTCTGGAGACTTTCAACACATACCTGGGTGTGTTCCTGTGTGGCCTGCCCTGGGTGATCCTGCTTTGGCAGAGGGGTTGGACTGGATGATCTCTAGAGGTCCCTTCCAACCCCTAACATTCTATGGTTCCAGAACAGCCCTTCCAGCATCACAGGGGATCTCCTGAGCTCAGCTCTTCTGCCACACTTGCTCTCAAGAAGCTGCCCAAGGAGTCGACTCTGCNCTGCACAGATCTTCTTTTTTGCTTTCTTCATTGCAGCAGAGTTTTATCTCCTGACCATCATGTCCTACGACCGCTACGTGGCCATCTGCAAACCCCTGCACTACGGGACCCTCCTGGGCAGCAGAGCTTGTGTCCACATGGCAGCAGCTGCCTGGGGCACTGGGTTTCTCACTGCTCTGCTGCACACAGCCAATACATTTTCCCTGCCCCTCTGCCAGGGCAATGCCCTGGACCAGTTCTTCTGTGAAATCCCCCAGATCCTCAAGTTCTCCTGCTCAAACTCCTGCCTCAGGGAAACTTGGTTTGTTGTGGCCAGTGTTTTTTTAGGATTTTGTTGTTTTCTTTTCATAGTGGTGTCCTATGTGGAGATCTTCAGGGCTGTGCTGAGGATCCCCTCTGAGCAGGGAAGGCACAAAGCCTTTTCCACGTGCCTCCCTCACCTGGCCGTGGTCTCTCTTTTTGTCAGCACTGGCATCTTTGCCTTCCTGAAGTCCCCCTCCATCTCTTCCCCATCCCTTGATCTGGTGGTGTCATTTCTGTATTCGGTGGTTCCTCCAGCAGTGAACCCCCTCATCTACAGCATGAGGAACCAGGAGCTCAAGGGTGCTGTATGGCAACTCAGAAAAGGATTTCTTTCTCAAGTTATAAGATGTTCAATTTATCATGCATATAATCAACAATATATCCCGTACCATTAACAATGTGTCTTATAACAGACTCAGACTGCTTTATGGCACTGCTGGTGGTGGATGTTTTTTCTCTCTTTTACATATCATAATGATGAGCACAAAGAAATCTCATTGTTCATAACATTTCCTTTTCTGTATCTTCCTTTCTGGTGTTAAACAAAGACTGCTGGAGAGGTTGTTTTAAATAACATCTATGTTCTCTGGTCATCTTAATAAATAAATGTTCCACCAGTAACTTCTTTAGTTGATGTCCTTTTTCTGAGACTTCCACTGGTGTTAGGGTTTGATCCAGCCATACCTGGAGTCCTCTTAGAAGGATTTTAGAAAGCAAGGGGTTCACTGTGCCCCTAGTGACTCCACGGGAGGGCCTTCCTCATTCTTTTCCCTGATCCATGAACAAATCACTCCAACCTGGTTTTGGCTCTATTTCCACTGCACCTCTACAAATCATTGCCGCAAATCCATATGTCAGCCACTCCAATTTTCACCCCTACAGATCCCTTCCACTTAGTAACAAAGCATTTCTTGACATCAAATTCTATTAAGTCACACCTTCCATATTAAAATCACATTTTCTTGTTATCTTTGTCACACCACAAAGGTCAGGATGACTGGGTTAGAAGTCCATGTTTGTGTTGAAGAGATGTCAGATCGTTTAACGGATCCTCCTGGAAGCCATATCAAAAAGTATGGGGGAGAGAGATGATCTGAGGCAGCCAACACAGCTTCACAGAGGGCAAACTGAGCCTCACCAACCTCCTGGCCTTCTGCCATGGAGTAATGGAAGCAGTGGAGAAGGGAAGAGTTGCAGAAATCATCTACCAAGACTTGATATGATCCCCTACAACATTCTCATTGCTTAATTGGAGGGGGATGTGTTTGATGGATGGAGAATTGGATGGGCAAGAAAATGGCTGGATCACCTCATGCAGACAGCTATATTGAATGACTCAGTGTCCAAGGGGATGCCATTAATGAAGGATGTCCCTTCTAAATCCAGTAATTCCAGTACTTCTAAATAGTACTGGATGTCCCCAGTACTGAATAACATCATCAGTGACAGGGACTGTGGGATCCAGTGATTCCTCAGCAAGTTGCAGATGACACCAAGCACAGTGGCACAGTTGATTCACTTGAGGATAGGGATGACAACCAGAAGCACCTGGACAGGTTTGAGTTGTCGGTCTCTGCAAACCTCATGTTCTTCATTAAGGCCAAATGTGAGGTCCTGTTCCTAGGAGGAAATCCCCACTGTCAGTAAAGACTGGGAGATGAATGGATTGAGAGCAGCCCTGCAGAGAATGACTTGGGGATACTAGTGGGTCAAAACTTTTGTGACAGGGTATCCCACCCAGGTGATCAAGGGAAGCCAGGGGGTGTAATATCTCTGGATTTCAGGAAGGCTTTTGGTACTGTCTCTCTGTCACGGTTTAACACTGGCCCGGCAATTAAACCGAATAACACATGCTCTCGATTAATCACCCTCTCCTCCCTGATAAGGAAAGGAGAGAGAATAAGGGAGAGAGGCTTATGGGTTGGAAACTAAACTACACAACTTTAATGAAACAGTAATGATAAACAGGAAAAATTACTGAATATATACAAATATACAAATATAAAGGAAAAATTGATACCATGTTCCTTCTCCTTTTCCCCCAGAAACTCTCACGTCACCACTGAGGCTGCAGGGCAGCCCTGGGAAAGTCCAGGCTGGACTCCTGGAGTCGGCAGCAGTTGGGAGCTGGAGGCAGGAACACACAGATTCAGGCTGGCATGGATCAGGACCATGGGCAGAGGAATGGATGGAATCCTCCCAGGATGCTGAAGCAAACAGGGAACAGACGAAGAAAGGGCAGGAAGGGGTTTGACACTTGTGATCCCTCAAATTTATACTGAGTATGACGTGTATGGGATGGAATACTCTGTTTGGTCAATTCTGGCATCTATCTTGTCCGGTCCTCCCCAAAGGAGGGTTTCAGGTTGTTGCCCGAAGTAGAGACACAAACCAACAGAGTGTCAGTTGGATGTGGTGCTTTATTTGGGGCCCGGGAAACCTGGGGACTAGCGTCCCAAATCAGGATTCCAAAAATCCTCCGTTTTGGTTCAGCTTTTATACCCTTTTACAATGAGACCTTTGTGCAGAATTTCATGTGCTTCAGTTACAAAACAGTTACATACATCATGCAAATAATGGTAGACAGACATCCACTAACTACAAATCTCTCATGCTTGTTTAACTTATTATCTAACTG
>JAAWXA010001108.1:0-11288 GCA_038090715.1 Florisuga fusca | reverse complement strand
GGCTGTGGCTTATATACCACAGGCACCGCCCACAGCCTTTCCCACCATCCCATGGGAAAGGGCAGGTGGCAATTACCACAAGGTATAAAAGGAGCCAGAGAAGAAGCAGTGAGTTTTCTCCTCTGTCCTCAGTTTATGTGACCTCGGGCACCGAATTACAGACGCCGTCAGATGAAGTCTTCGTGGAGCGAAAGAGGCGTGAAATGTGCAACAGAACCAGAACTTGCCTGTGGGACACA
This sequence comes from Florisuga fusca, assembly GCA_038090715.1. Classification (NCBI taxonomy): domain Eukaryota; kingdom Metazoa; phylum Chordata; class Aves; order Apodiformes; family Trochilidae; genus Florisuga; species Florisuga fusca. Next base: position 11,049 of record JAAWXA010001108.1, on the reverse strand, counting down.
AGGATGGTCTCCGGAGGGGTATGATGGGAGAAGGGTGCTGTGAGAGAGGTAAAAGGCGGCTCTGGGCTACCACTTCCCCTGGGAGACTGTTACAGTCTTTTACTGCCCACCTAGTGAAAAATGTGCTTCTTAAGTCCAACCAGAATTTCTCCACTACCTCTTATCGGTTAAGCCCCACTTGAGCTTGTTGCTGGAGGAGCAAAAGAGAAAACATTGAGCAGCTGACTGCCTGGCTGCTTCTAGGTACAGGAGGACAAAAAAAGAACATAGAGTTCAGCTGAGTAACAGGGGACATCTGGTTGCTAAAGGTTCAAAATAGAGAGTGCGTTTGGCTGCTTCACATGCTGTTTCCAATTACTGGAGGACTACTGTCTGTCAGCAAGCCAGTATCATTTACATACCCATTTACACAGATAATAACTGCTGTGACCTATATGTCAGCTCTGATACACTCATGGTCCCTGGAGCAGAACGTCCCCAGTTCCTCCTGGCCCCAGACTCGCCCCTCACCTCTTCCCGACAGCACTCACAGCCCTTTTTAGCCCTCCCCACTGTAACTCCAGTGCTTAAAACACACGTATGAAAACTATTAGGCAGGATTTGTCATTACTTTCGTAACATCAAAGCAACACTCTTGCTGCGGGCAGAAAAAGCTCCCATCCTTGCTCACTCCACTTCTGGAGTAGAAAACCCTGTATTGCTGCCTCTACTTGTATCAGAAGAGACGCCTACATACACACTGCAGCAGTAGTGGCCCTGTATCCTGCTTAGACAGCACAGCTGAAATGAAAAAATGACTCCTGCAAGTAAAAAAATTAATTCACTATCTGCTCATGAGGTGTCCACATGTTTATACATATCCTATTTAATACTTCTATAGGCAAGTATTTCACTTCCTTTCTGCATTCATGTAATTTGTACGACTGGTAACTGATACCATTACATTTTCTACCTCCAACACAGGGTTATTTTGACCAGGAATTGTGTGTGTTACACAACAGGGAGGGATAGCTGCCCAAAGGAGGTGCTACCAAAGCACCAGGGAAATACCCCGTTTAGAGGGTAATAGAAACATAGTATTTCAGAGCACTCCATCAAAACATCAGCAAAAGATACCTGCAGCATCCAGCTGTCTCTCTGCTCTAACACTTAGAATAGACAATTAACTAAACTAGGTAATATATGAGATCTAAAGCATTATGGGGATGTTACAGTCTAAACAATGCAGTTTGTACTTTATACAGCTGTAAGTTTGGTTTTGTTACGTTTATGATTAAAAAAAAAAACTTGTGAGATAATTGCTTGGCTTTAATTTTTGAAGGATGTTGGAGAGAAGGGAGAGTAAACCTGCAGGAGTCAAACAAATCCCCAGTGCTGCAGTATGTAAGGTTAACAAAAAGGACTCTTGGATTTGTTAATACAAACAAATCCAAATGGATGTACCAAAACATGCAGAGGAATGCATTTTCATCATCTCAAATGCTGCAATTGTGAACCGCAAAACCAGAAACACCATCAACCTGAGAAAGCTGTGCTGTGTTTCCACTATGGTGTTGAGGTCTGTCCCAAGGAAAATCCTCTCCACTGTCGTCTCAAGGTGTGAGAGTCTTTCCCTTTGACCAGACCCTTAGACATATGTACTTTTCACAAGTACTATAATACTGTCGCCATCCCAAATGTCCAGAGGGCATATAAGGATCCTCATCCATTGCTCGACACGCGTCGAAGATTAGGCTTACTGCTCGGTTAAGATTAGTCATCGCCGTGCTCCTTGCTATCAGGGCTCCACTATGATGACATTAGTGGAAGAAATACCGAGACAATTAAAAAGGACTTCAAGGCGCCGGGTCGATTAGTCGATAGGTCAGGAGCACAGGTGGTGTTCACCTCAATTCCTGCAGCAGCAGAGATGAATGAGGAGAGGAGTAGGAAAACCTATCTTATCAATAGGTGGCTAAGGGATCGGTGCCACCGGCAGAACTTTGGGTTTTTCAACCATGGGCCAAACTTCATCTTACCCAGCCTCTTCAGACCAGATGGGCTTCATATATGTATCAAGGGCAAAAGGACTCTAGCTCATAAATTGGCAGGGCTGATAAGGAGGGCTTTAAACTAGGTTTGAAGGGTGGAAGGGGTTGAAACCGGGCTCTCCAGAAAGGAGCCCAAGGGGGGACAGTCCAAGCTAAGAGCCAAATCAGCAGCCCAGCTGAAGTGCATGTACACCAATTCACGCAGCATGGGCAACAAACAAGAGGAACTGGAAGCCATTGTGCAGCAGGAAAGCAACGATTTAGTCACTATCACAGAAACGTGGTGGAATGGCTCCTGTGACTGGAGTGCTGCCATGGGTGGCTACAAGGTCTTCAGAAGGGACAGGCAGGGTAGGAGAGGCAGAGGGGTAGCCCTGTATGTTAGAGAGTCCCTTGACTCTGTTGAAGTTGAAGTCAGTAACAATAAGGTTGAGTGCCTGTGGATCAGAATCACGGGGAAGGCTAACAAAGCTGATATCCTGGTGGGAGTCTGGTACAGATCACCCAGTCAGGATGATGAGGGTGCTGAATTATTCTACAGGCAGATGTTTCAAAATCGTCATCCCTTGTTCTCGTGGGCGAATTTAACCTGCCGGATGTCTGCTGGGAACTCCACACAGCAGAGAGGAGGAAGTCTAGGAAATTCATTGAGTGTATAGAGGATAATTTCCTGTTCCAGCTGGTAAATGAGCCCACCAGGGATGGAGCCCCGCTAGACCTCCTGTTCACAAACAGAGAGGGGCTGGTGGGAGATGTGGTGGTCGGTGGACGTCTGGGACACAGTGATCATGAAACAATAGAGTTTTCAATACTCAGGGTTGCAAGGAGGGCCGTTAATGAACGCTCTACGTTGGACTTCCAGGGGGCAGATTTTGGCCTATTCAGAAGACTAGTGCAGAGCGCACCCTGGGAAACAGCCCTTGAAAACGAAGGGGTTCAGGAGGAATGGACGTACTTCAAGGAGCAAGTTTTGAAAGCACAGGAACAGGCTGTCCCAGTGTGCCAAAAGGCGAGCTGGTGGGGAAGACGACCGGTCTGGCTGAACAGGGAGATTTTGAAAGAAATGAGGGCAAAGCAGAGAGCCTACCGACTATGGAAAAAAAAAGGGCTAACTACTCAGGAAGAATTTAGGAATATAGTTAGGTCGTGTAGAAAGAAAATTAGAGAGACAAAGGCACAACCTGAACTGAATCTCGCCACCTCTGTGAAGGATAACAAAGTCTTTCTACAGATACATCAATAGCAAAAGGAGGGGCAAGGAAAACCTCCATTCCATAATAGACATGGGTGGGAATATAGTTATCAAAGATGAAGAAAAGCCCAAGGTATTTAACACCTCCTTTGCCTCAGTTTTCAACAGTAAGACAGGTTGTCCTGACGACAGCAGGCTTCTGGAGATTGTAGAAAGAGACAAGAATCTGAACAGCCCCCCCTGTAATCCAGAAGGAAACAGTCAGTGACATACCGAGCTGCTTGGATCCCCACAAGTCTATGGGACCAGATGGGATCCACCCATGGGTGAGAAGGGAGCTGGCAGAAGAACTCGCCAAGCCTCTCTATCTTCTACCAACAGCCCTGGCTCACTGCGGACATTCCAGATGATCGGAAGTTGGTGAATGTCACACCAATGCACAAAAAGGGCCGGAAGGAGGACCCAGGAAGCTACAGGCCCATCAGCCTGACCTCAGTGCCTGGCAAGGTTATGGAGCAGATCATCCTGGGGGCAATCACACAGCACCTACAGGATGGACAGGAGGTCAGACCCAGCCAGCACGGGTTTAGGAAGGGCAGGTCCTGTCTGACCAACCTGGTCTCCTTTTATGATCGGGTGACTCGCCTGGTGGATGAGGGGAAGGCTGTGGATGTGGTCTGCCTGGACTTCAGCAAAGCCTTTGACACCGTCTCCCACAGCATACTGCTGAAAAAGCTGTCAGCCCACAGCTTGGACCGGGGCACTCTGCGCTGGGTTAGGAACTGGCTGGAGGGCCCAGAGAGCGGTGGTGAACGGTGCTGCATCCAGTTGGCGGCCAGTCACCAGTGGTGTCCCGCAGGGATCAGTGTTGAGCCCAGTCCTGTTTAATATCTTTAGCGATGATTTAGATGAGAGGATTGAGTCCATCGTCCGCAAATTTGCAGAGGACACTAAGATGGGGGGAGTGTCGATAAGCTGGAAGGCAGGAGGGCTCTGCAGAGGGACCTGGACAGGCTGGAGAGCTGGGCTGATTCAATGGGATGAGGTTCAACACGGCCAAGTTCCAGGTCCTGCACTTTGGCCACAACGACCCCATGCAGCGCTACAAGCTGGGCACAGAGTGGCTGGAGAGCAGCCAGACAGAGAGGGACCTGAGGGTTTGGATCGACAAGAAGCTGAACATGAGCCAACAGTGTGCCCAGGTGGCCAAGAAAGCCAATGGCATTCTGACCTGTACCAGGAACACTGTGCCAGCAGGTCCAAGGAAGTGATTCTTCCCCTTTACTCAGCACTGGTGAGGCCACACCTCGAGTCCTGTGTCCAGTTCTGGGCCCCTCAGTTCAGGAAGGATATTGAGGTGCTGGAGCAAGTCTAAAGGAGGGCAACCAGGCTGGTGAAGGGACTCGAGCACAAGTCCTCTGAGGAGAGGCTGAGGGAGCTGGGGCTGTTCAGCCTGGAGAAGAGGAGGCTCAGGGGAGACCTCATCACTCTCTACAACTCCCTGAAAGGAGGTTGTAGCCAGGTGGGGGTTGGTCTCTTTTCCCAGGCAACTGCCAGCAAGACAAGAGGGCATGGTCTCACGTTGTGCCAGGGGAGGTTTAGGCTGGATATTAGAAAGAAGTTCTTTACGGAGAGGGTGATCAGACACTGGAACGGGCTGCCCAGGGAAGTAGTGGATTCTCCATCCCTGGAGATATTTAAAAAGAGACTGGATGTGGCACTTAGTGCTATGATCTAGTAACCGCAGCAGTAGTGGATCAAAGGTTGGACTTGATGATCTCAGAGGTCCCTTCCAACCCAGCCGATTCTATGATTGACCCATAACTCTATCCAATACAGGTAAGGCAGTTCCTTTGGGTCGTAACAGACTATTCTGTCATCTTTTTTTTTTGCACAGGTGGTATTGTGTCCTATTGTGAGTACACATCCCTACCACTGATCCTTTACAGTCATACACAGTATGATAGAGCAGAGTTTGTGACAGTAATCTCCCTCTATGGGTAGTGGTTACACATTGACTGCAATTTGTGGCCAAGGTGGGTGCTAGTATCCCCATCAAAAAGGGTCCGGTAGGGATCATGTCGCTCAGTGGTCACAGCCCAGAGGGGTTGCAGCCCTCGGCAGACCTTCTTCAACTGCAGCTTCAATGTCCCATGCAGTCTTGCCCCTTTTCCTATGATGGGCTAAATCAAGGAGCTCAAGATATTTTTAGTTTTGCTCCTACCTTCACCTTATGGCATTCATCACCTGTGCTTCCACTCCCTTTTTCCCTTCCGCTGTTTCTTTAAGATATTATTTGCTTCCCTTTTAATAAAATTTCAATAGGTACCCAAATTTCTGGAGTCGCTATATGAAATTCCCCAATTATTTATCTGCTTATGTTCTTTGCCGTGTAATCTTCGGTTTCCCAGGCTGAGAGGTGATCTTCCACTCTTTTACTGGTCCTTTAACCCCGGAGGCGTGAGTCCATCCTTTCTTGGCAGTGCGGACAGCAGTATCTGTAATTAATAAGACAAGAAGAAGTCCTTCCCAGAGAGGAGATAAGCTTTCTTTATTCCATGTTTTTATCAAGACCTGATCACCAGGTTGAAATTGATGTATTGCAAATCCCAAGGGGAGTGGTTGCACCAACTTTCCCATTTCCCTTAACTCATTTAACCGTCTTCCCAAAGTTTCTATGTATTTTCTGATGCTTTTATTCTCTATCGTATTCTTTTGGCATTCCCTGACAATAAGGCATTCCATATAACGTTTCATATGGTGACAATTCAGTTTTGCTTTGTGGGTTTTTTTGTATATTTAAAAGTGCCAATGGTAAACACTTTGTCCTAGGCATTTGAGTTTCAACCATTAATTTTGCCAATTGTTGTTTAATGGTTTGATTCATTCTTTCCACCCTCCCTGAGCTGTGCGGATGCCAAGGAGTATGATAATCCTAATGAATACCCTAAGGTTTACAGAGTAATTTAATTATTTTTGAAGTGTGCCTTGGTCAGTCGATACCGTGGATTACCCCATACCTAGGAATTACACGTTCTAATAAATCTTTGCCACTGTCTGTGCCGTGGCTCTTACCACAGGCTAAGCTTCTACCCAGTGTGTTAAATGATCTACTATTACCAATAAATATTTAATTCTTCCTACTTTAGGTAATTCAGTAAAATCAATTTGTATTTTTTTAAGGGGCCTGTAAGCTATTTTTCTTCCACCGATAGCCACTTGTTTAAATACTTTCCTGTTAACTTTTTGACAAGTTAAACACCCTTGAGTGATTCGTTTGCTATTTCAAAAATTCCGATACATCCATATTGCTTAAGAAATTGATCACTCAGTGCCTTAGTTCCCCAATGTGTTTGGGAGTGTAATCTTTCCAGTATTTGCCGAGCACATGCTTTTGGTAATGTTTCTCTGTTATCTGGCAATACCCATTTTCCTTGTTCAAATTTAGTCCCGATCCTTTTAAATTTTTCTATTTCTTCTTGGGTATACTTTTCATCTTTTTCTTCTCCTTCGTCTGTTAAATCAAAAGGTTGTAATTTTCTTTCTCTTAGGGCTGCTTCTCGTGCTTCTTAGTCAGCCAAATTATTACCTCTAATACGATAATCTGTTCCCTTCTGTTGCCCCTTTATATGTACCGCTGCAATTTCTTTCGGTCCCCTTATCGTTCGGAAAATCTCAATTATTAGTCCTTGATGCACCAAATCTCAAGCAGAATCTCAGTCCCTCACACACCTATCGAAACTCTGGCATTGCCTTTTATTGAATACAATTCTACGCATATTCAAAAGAAAGGTGGATTTATGGAAAGCGTCTTCTGGAAAAGTCCAACCTGTATTATGCATGAGGCAGTTATTCTCAGGGGTCTTCGAGGGTCTTTTTCCCCATCTCGTGGTCATAAGACGAAGTCCTTAGTTCTGCATTTTCCAGCAAGCCCTCCGGGGTCCAGCACACACACGCTTCTTGTGAAATGCTGACTTAAGAAAGCTTAGTACAAGGTTTTGCAATGAATCCATTAAAAATGTTACTTTGTAGTTAATGCATCCTGAGAAAACAGTACAGTATTGTTCAGTCAATACGGGGAAGCTTTTGATTAACTGCTTGCTTCATCCTACTTCAGTGGAAAAATTGTCTCAGCTGCTTGGTTTAACCCCACATTCACATCTTATCCAGTTACTACTTTCTGAAATTTTAGTTGGTTAGGAATACAAATTCATCAACATATATCACACCTCCAACACTACACACTGAGTGACCTTCTGACTGCACTCTACTCCCTCATTTCTTCTTACAAGCGCATATTTGTCCTTTGCATCTGAAAGAAAGTATTACACAAGTCACTGAAATGCTGAACAATGGACAGACAATTCCAGAATCTCCATCCCAGTTAGGAACCCCATCTAGAGTACTACTACCCTCATGCCATTAATAAACACAGCCCCGAAACTTTAAACCCATACACATATAACCGTTAACTACTGAGAGGGTCAATCTCCTGCACTGCACAGGAAAAACCCTCTCATGAGGGTCCCATCACCTTCAAACACCATGAAAGCAACTGCCCACCCAGTCAGACTAAGGCTGCTCCACCTAAGATCACAGTACAATTGTGGCCTAAAAACTCAAGGCACACAAACATCACCAGAGACCCTTATGGCTCTTCAGTATCCACAGCTCTACACTCTGGGCAGAGCAGCTCCAGGCCAAACACACACCAACCCAAGACACACCACTGCAAACTACGAGATTCAACATTAAGAGAAAACTGTCAACAAGAATTACTCTGGGCTCCAAGAAGACCTACAGGGATGCAAGGGGGAGGCAAGGAGGCCCCATGGTGGCATCAAGTGCCATAGAACACTGCCGGTAACAATAATTACTCTTCAAAATAACACATCCGATGTGCAAGAAGACTAGCATCAAGACCTAAGGATGCAGAGAGAAGGTTACAAATCTGGAAAATGCATGACCAGAGACACTCTTTTGTTAATAAAGAAGATCACAAAAGATGGCCATCAAGAAATACGCAAGATGCAAGAAAAGAAGGATCCAGATGGCACTATGATGATGATGGTGACTAAACACGATCCACACCATGGTGATGATGTTCAATATTACTGACTTGGTCTGAGGGACTCTGCAATCCAAGACTTTGGGGCAATAAGACCTACAGCGATGCGTCCGCAAGGCGAGGGAGTGAGGCGTCGGATGCCCGAGAAGCCGCCTTCAAGACCTGAGGACGCAAGGATGCGGGGACCGAGTCCAGATGCTGATGGACTTGGCAATGACGTTTCAGAAGGTGACCATCAAGAAACTTCCAAGCCAAGCGAGCGATCTGCAATTTAGCATCGCCTTGCAGAATAACACGCTGCTGATCAGCACGGTGCTGATCAGGAAAGGCTTTCCAGGGATGATGCCCAAGATGCGGGACTTGCTCTGTGAGGACACAGAGGACCATCAAGGCCTGAGGAAGCTCTGAGACAGCAAAGACAGACGACACAAAACACACAACCCCAAACACCAAGGATGGAGCTGCCCTGCCCATGCCGGAATCGTACTGGAAAGTAACAACCTGCTCCCTTCACCCACCCAAAGGGGGCTGCTCCCAGACAGCTCTCTCCCCCACACCAACTTCAAAACACCGCCTGCAATTCCCAACCTCGACTCCTCTGCTCAGACCCTCCCCACCCACCCCTGGCCTCTCAACTTATCTTCAAGAGCAATAGCAGCACAAAGCCACGGTCAGTAACGAAAACCGCATTCTTTGACTGGGATGTGCTTGCAGTTGCACGGTTCCTCTTCATCCCCTATGCGTAGAAAAGGAAAAAACACAACCCACAGATCACAAACAGCGCTGGCACAAGTCCCACCTAAGCCAACGCACGCTACTTCCGCTGCACTCACCTCCTCAAGGAAGCCCCACGGTATACCACGCACCTTCTCGTTCCAGAGTACAATGCTATCACCACCCTTGCTTGGGGCACCTGAAACACCAAGAGAAAGAGTTCCTGTTCTGATGATCAGAAGTCACCAGCCCCATGAACCCCCGCACTACCTGCTCGGCTCAACTACAACGCTCATCCGGTTCCAAAGGTGGCACGCACCGTGCCTGCAAAGACAAAAGGAAACGTTTAAGCGGCTTGATGTAAAATGCGTGGCTGACCCAGCCCACCACCATCTCACCTTCTCAGGCCGCTCCTAAATGGGTGTCTTTGTCCCTCCAAGGTTGGTTGTGGCACCTGCAAAAGTCAAAGCAAAAGGCACACGCTGAGGTAGCACCTCCAACAACAGGCAGCCCACTGTGATGTCCACCTCCTGCTCCTTTACCTCGGCCTCTTGCCCGTCTGCCTGCCATCCTCGTGGGGTGCCAAAAGTAGGTTCAGAGGACGCCTGGAAAACACACAGAAAAAAAGGCGATGCCAATGCCTTCAACGGCAATAAAACATCTGAGAAATAAATGCTCCTTCAGCACACCAGCCTTTGCTCACCTTGCCAGAGCCACCTCCGGAAGAGAGATTCTGCTTTGTTGGCTGCTCTCGCCTTCAAAAGGACAAACAAACCATAGTGCAGTAAGGTAGCCAGGAGAGGGACCTTCACTCCAACACCAAACACTGACTAACCTGTGGATGGCACTCTTCTCCAGCTCTTTCACGAACATTCTTGTCGCACGGGATCTGAAAAACAGTATGACACAAGTGCCTGGAATACTGCTCAACGACGCTGGACTAGACCTTTAGGGCTCTTCAAAACAACCCTGACCCTACAGCTCAGGGAAGAGCAGCTCCAAGCCAAACACTCAGACCAATTCAAGACACAGCCCTGCAAATCACGAGACTCGATCCCAAGAGAACACTGAGTAAGAAGAATATCTCTGGGATCCAAGACTGTTGGGCAAGAAGAGCTGCAGCGATGCAGCTGGGAAGTGAGGGGATGAAGCAACAGATGCCCACCAACCCGGACCTCAAGACCTAAGGATGCAGAGAACAAGCGCCACTCTGGGAAAATCCATGACCAGAGATGCTGATGAAGTATGGAAAAGCGTTTCAGAAGACCACCATCGAGAAACTTCCCAGATCCAAGAATAATCCATGCGCTGAACTTGTCGTGAAAGAAAAAGATGCTGCTGACTAGTACTGTGCTGACGAGGAAAGACCTTCCAGGGCTGATGCCCAAGATGCAGGACTGTCTCTATCAGGACAAAGAGGACATCGAGGGATGAGCAAGTTATAAAATGCTCAAGACAGACAAATTACACACCACCACACACAAAGGCTGGAGCTGCCCTGCCCACACCAAAACAATGGTGTAAAACTCATCTGCCCCCTCCACCTGACCAAAGCAACCTGCTCCCAGACAGCCCTCTCCCCGATACTAACTTCAAAACCACTCCCTGCCATACCAGCTTTGTCCCTTCCGCCCATCCCCAGTCCCTCAACTTATCTTGGACGGCAGGGGTCCAAAGCCACGGTCATCCAGGAAAAACAAAACCATCCACAGGGACGTTCCTGCAGCCACAAGTTTCCTATTCATCATTTGCTGAAAAAGAAAAAAACAAACAAACCAAATCACCACACATAATAATTGTCACCCGAAATTGCAACTTGAGCCAGCACCAACCTCTTAGAGAACACCCAGCTTCTCAAGAGTCCTGTGAGGTCTCGCCCACCTGCTCATCACAGAATTAGGCACTGCAGGACTCATCAATGAAGGGCACCTAAAATACACAAAACCACTGTTTGGCTTGGAGCTGCTCTTTCCTGAGCTGTAGGGTCAGGGTTGTTTTGAAGAGCCCTAAAGGACTAGTCCAGTTGAGCAGTATTCCAGGCACTT
>JAAWXA010001106.1:0-11347 GCA_038090715.1 Florisuga fusca | reverse complement strand
TTTGTTCATTTTTCTTTCTAAACGAGGTAATTCTTCATCTGCTGGGTGATGGACATAACGACCATTGCCTTTCTTAGGGGGAAATGCAAAGTGCAGCCCGCAGGGCGTTATTACTGGCAGTGCAGAAAGCAGCTGCCGTAGGAAAGAGAGGCTGCCGGGGGCTTTTGGAAAGGGACACTTGTCATGCATTGCTCCTCCTGCCCCTAAGGGAAGGTGTCCTGCAGGCAGGGCAGGAACGGGCTCGCTGCCGCTGCCCCCATCCCCTCATTGTGTGACAGGACAATCGCTGCCAGCGCTCGGGGCTCCCCGCAGAGACCCCGATGATGCTGGTGCCATGCGGGGTGGTGGGTGGGGATGAAGTGGCAGTGTGGGGACAGGAGTGAGCTGAACGAGCAGCAGCTGCTGGATGGAGGGTACAAGTGGTGGCACTGACAAGGTGGTGGTGACAAGGAGCTGGTGACAAGGTGGTGGAGGCAAATTGTCCCAAACCCTTCCCAGGGAGCCAATGAAGAGACAGATGTTGTGTTTGGGGTGGTGAGGAGCAATGTTCTCCATGGAGTGTTGGATCTCAAAGCCTTTTCCTCACTATCCAGGCCTCTTTCAGAGACACTCTGCACCAATAGTAGTTGAATATGAATTCTAAACTGAAAATCAGAAAAATAGAACTTTTCAATAACTTTTATTTGATGCTCTTTGTAATCTCCCTCCACACTGGAGTCTCTCCAATTAGCTGTGCAAGTCTTGAACACTAAAAACACCACAGGGTGACTCATGGCTGCTCAGTACTGTAATGGACCCCATGGTGCCAGTGGGACTGAGTCCGTGATCCTCAGGTACTGACAGGAGAGTGAAAAAAAAAACTTCTTTAGAAGTTAAAGCCAAAACAAAAATCCAAATTATCTTGAAGTATTGATTGGCCCCATTGGGTCCCATTATTGGCAAAGTGTCCCCAGAGACTTGTTAGAGAAGGTCACTAGAGGCCATGATTCCAGGGAGGCAAAGATTCTGTAAAGGTGGCTCTGAAGACACAGAGATTTATTTATTTTTTTCTTAATTTGTGTATTTATTTATTTATTTATATTATGGATCAGTCAGTCCAAACTCTGAAATCCAGGCAAAGGGAAATCAGAGCCCATCCCTCACCTGGGGGTCACGATTATTCTGGGGGCCATGGGGCATGAAGATGAGCAAGAATAACTGTAGGAAAAATGCATAACACCTCCCAACTACACCAAGAAAGGGCGAGGGGCAAACCAAGCTCAGAGCCTCAACATAAACTTCAGCCTGGTGGTAGTGATACAGTGACCATTTCTAAAGTCACCTTTCCAGACACAGACTCTCCAGACAAAGGCCATTCCCATTCCTCTCCAATTGTCCCCTTCTCCTACTCTTTGTTCATTCAGATGCCTCTCCCCTGGGTGCTGCTTTGAGCAGCAGGTTGTTCAAAGCTCGCCTGTCTTTCAGCAGCCTGATTGTCTCTTTATCCACCTCTCTCATGATGAGCACATCTCTCTTCTCCCATCTGTCTCTCTAAACCATTTCTCATCAGATTCTTCTTCCCTTTCTCTGTTTGACTTTTCTTGGCTTGCACAAAGGAAAACTCCTGCTGTGCCCGTGTGCAGTCAGTTCTCTAAGGAGAGCAGGTGGGAGGTGGTGCAGTGGAGCTGTAACCTCCAGCTGCAGAGAGGAGAGGAGAAGTCTGATGCAAGGACCAGGGATGGAAGTCCCAGGTGGGACATGAAAGGAATGGTGGGGCTGGGGAGGGCAGAAGTGAAATTGCCCACACAGTGTCAGACCTCAGGGAACTTGTCACCTCTTCTCTAAAATGAAAATCAGGACACGGTCTGTTAGAATATACTTTAAAAACTCCCACAAATCATTAATCACAATATGAAATGTTCCTCTTTAACTGTAGTGGGAAAACTTCTCCAATTAGCTGTACAAGGCTGGAAGATGTGAAGAATATCCCATGGAGAGCCATGGCCCTTTAGTGCTCTCTGTATTTCAATGAGCCCCAGGGTGTGTTTGGTGCTGAGTCCATGATCCTCAGGTGCTGAGAGATGAATGAACAAACTGCTCCAGAAGTCAGAATGGAACCTGAAAGTACCTTGAAGCATTGATTGGCCCCACTGAGGACCATTGCTGCCAGAGCCTCCCCATGGCCTTGTTAGAGCAGATCACTGGAGGCCATGATTGCAGGGAGGCAAAGATGCTGTAAAGGTGGCTCTGAAGCCAAGGATTTTTCATTATTTATTTATTAATGAAGCACTGAAGGCAAACTCTGAACCCCAGGCAATTGGAAGACAAAACCCATCCCTCATTTGTGGGACAGGACTCTTCGTGGGGACAGTGGAGTATGAAAATCAGTAATAAAAAAAAATTGTGACACTTCCTGACCTCCCCAAGAAGGGGAAAGAAAGTCCAGAGCCTCAGACAAAATTACTCCTGGTAGACCGTGGTGGTGGAGGCAGCTGCCATATCTGAGGTGACAAAGCCCTTGATCCTGTTGGTCATTTCAGCCTTCTAGAGCCCTTGGCCACCTCTCCTGCAGGCTGCCCTACACTGTCCATGCCTGCAGCTCCTTCTTTAAACTGCTTTAAAAAGGCGTTAAAGTGAAGGACAAGGAGCGAGGAACTCAAGATGACAATGATCACCCCACCATTACCACTACAATGTCAATTCACCGTTAAACCAGGCCTGCTGACCCCAGGAGTCCAGCCTGGGCTTTGCCAAGGCTGCCCTGAAGCCTTGGTGGTGATGTGACAGTTATTAGGGGTGAGGGGGGAGGAATATGGGACTATTTTTTGGTATATTGGTATGTATTTAGTAATTTTTCTTTTTTATCATTATTGTTTCATTAAAGTTGTGTTGTTTAATTTCCAACCCATAAGTCTCTTTCACATATTCTCTCCTCTTTTCTTTATCCGGGTGGGGAGGGGGATTAATAGAGATCTTCTGTCATTCTGTTAATTGCCGTCCCAGCATTAAACCCTGACAGATTTATTGGCGCCCAACGTGGGGCTTAAGCTAATTATCTCAAGCCCAGTTGAAACTTCAACTCATTTATATGAATATATTGAATTTTGACTTCAGTGGGAGGATACCCAGATGCCTCTGCTGAGTGGGAATCAAACTATTTTCTTAGGAAATTTCACAGGGTTGGAAATGTAACCAATTATTCTGGTACTCAGGGTATGTGATCTGTGGCTTTTTATCGGGGATTAGTGTTGCTCTGTGGTTCATTCTTGGTAAGAGCTGCTTACAAACCGTATTTGTGATACGGTTTTCCAGAGTGTGGTGCATGGTACAGTGTTTTTTTCACACATCGAGGAGATACACATAGGATACACATTTCATACACATAGGAAATATCCCTATAAAGTGGAAATAGACTGCTCACAGGTCAAAGCACCCACACTTGGAAAACCTATCAGGGATCTGAAAGAATTGTCTGTACGAGATGTGATCTACACTGATGATGAGACTGTAGATCCTTATCACATGCCATGCCCTAAGCCTATGAGGCAAATGTTTGTGCATGCTGCAGAACATGTCACAGAATCCTAGAATCATGGAATGGGTTGGGTTGGAAGGGTTAAAGTTCATCTTGTTCCAGCCCCCAGCATGCATGGGAAGGAACACCTCCCACCCAACTGAAGCCAACCCTGTCCCTGTCCCCATGGAATCACAGAATCATAGAATTGGCTGGGTTGGAAGGGACCTCAGAGATCATCAAGTCCAACCCTTGATCCACTCGCGTCGTGGTTCCCAGCCCATGGCACTGAGTGCCACAACCAGTCTCTTTTTAAATATCTCCAGGGACAGAGAATCCACCACTTCCCTGGGCAGCCCATTCCAATGCCTGATCACCCTCTCCATAAAGAACTTCTTTCTAATATCCAACCTAAACCTACCCTGGCACAACTTGAGACCATGCCCTCTTGTCTTGCTGGTAGTTGCCTGGGAAAAGAGACCAACCCCCACCTGGCTACAACCTCCTTTCAGGGAGTTGTAGAGAGTGATGAGGTCTCCCCTGAGCCTCCTCTTCTCCAGGCTGAACAGCCCCAGCTCCCTCAGCCTCTCCTCACAGGATCTGTGCTCCAGTCCCTTCACCAGCCTGGTTGCCCTCCTTTGGACCTGCTCCAGCACCTCAGTCTCCTTCCTGAACTGAGGGGCCCAGAACTGGACACAGGACTCAAGGTGTGGCCTCNGATTGATTTCTCCCCCAGGCAGCTCTCAGCTCTTCTCCCAGCCCAAGCTGCCTTTATCCTCTCCCTCCCTCCTCTCCTATCCCCTCCCCTCCCCTGCTGCCTTTCTCAGTGCCCTCAGCCCTGCTGCGCTCTGCAGAGGAGCTGCTCCTGCCCAGAGCTCTCTCTCTGCAGCACTCTCTGCTTGCCAGCAGCTCTCTCAGTCTCAGCAGCCCGGCCCAGCAGCACAGGATCAGCGCCAGACTTTGACACTTGCTCAACTCTCTCGGGGCTCCCTCCAGCTCTCCCTGGGGCTCCCGAGGAACCCAATGTCACACACACTGAAGTCATCCATCCCTGATGTCCCCTCCCTCCTTTCCAGCACAGCCACTTCCCCTCTAGAGACACAACCTCTGCTTCTCCCACTCTCACACTGGACACCCAGGCAGTGCCAGGGGGAATCTCCTTTCCCTCCTCTTCCCACCCAAGCCACGGGTGACACTGGAGGTGCCAGGGCTGGTCCCAGACATCTCTGGGTCACCAGCTCCAGCCCCTCAATGTTCTTCTGGTTGTGAGGGGCCCAGGACTGACCCCAGATTCCAGGTGCAGACTCACCAGTGATGAGTCCAGGGGAACAATCACCTCCCAGCTCCTGCTGCCCACACTATTTCTGATGCAGCCCAGGATGCTGGTGGCCTTCTTGGCCACCTGGGCACATGCTGGTCCATGTTCAGTCGGCTGTCAATCAGCACCCCCAAGTTCTTCTCTTTCAGGCAGCTATCCAGCCACTCCCCCCTCAAGCCTGTAGTGTTTATTTGGGATCCTTATACCACAGTGCAGGACCTGGCACTTGTCCTGGTACAGTCTCACACAATTCACCTCAGTCCATCGACCCAGACAGGTCCAGGTCCCTCTGTAGAACCTTTCTGGTCTCTGGCAGATCCACACTCCCACCCAGCTTGGTGTCATCTGCAAAGTGCCTGAGGGTGCACTCACCCCCCTGTCCAGATCATTGATCAAGAGATTGAAGCAGAGCAGTCCCAGCACCCTGGGGAACACCACTGGTGAGCGGCCACCAGCTGGACTGAGCTCCACTCACCACAACTCTTTGGGCCCAGACATCAGCCAGGGTTTGACCCACTGAAGAGGCCACTGCTCTAGGCCAGAGGTAGCCAGTTTCTCCAGAAGGATTTTGTGGACAATGCTGCTGAAATCTTTACTCAAGTCAAGGCAGTCAACATCCTCCACCTTTCCCTCATTCCATCAATGGTCACCTTGTCACAGAAGGAGGTCAGGTTGGTCAAGCAGTCCCTGTCTTTCATAAACCCATGCTGTCTGGCCCCCATCTCCTGGCTGTCCTGCACATGCTGTGTAATGGCACTCAGACCATCTGCTCCATCCCCTTCCCTGCCACTGGTCAAGCTGACAGGCCTCTATCTCCCTGGATCCTCCTTTTGGCCCTTCTTGTAGGTGGGGATGACAGCTGCCAATCTCCAGTCTCCTGACCTCTCCCCAGTCAGCCAGGACTGCTGAGAAATGATGACAAGAGGCTTGGTGAGCACTTCTGCCAGCTCCCTCAGTACCTTTGTGTGGGTCCCATCTGGCCCCATAGACTTGTGTGTCTCTGGGTGGTGCGGGAGGTCACTGACCATCTCCCCTTGGATCCTGGGGGCTCCATTCTGCTCCCTGTCTGCACAGCTCAGGGGACTGGCTACCCCAGAAACAATTGATTCTACTGCTGAAGACTGAGACAAAGATGGCATTTAGTCCTCAGCCTTCTCCTCACCCTTGGTCACTGTTTCCTCCTGGCATCCAATAAAGAATGGAGATTCCCTTCACCCTCCTTTTGTTGCTAATGTGTTCACAGGAACATTGATTATTTCACACTGGGTTTGGCCATTGTAACTTTTTCCCTCTGTAGCCTCCAGATATCACTGTAATACTCCTGAGTGTCCTACCCTTTTTTTCAAAAGACCACAAACGTTTTTTGATGTGTTTTTACCAGATCTTTCTTTTTAGACAGGTGGGGCATCTTTCCCCACCTTCACCCTCCTTTTGTTGCTAATGTGTTCACAGGAACATTGATTATGTTCTTCAGTGGCAGCAGACAGATTACTTTTACACTGGGTTTGGCCATTGTAATTTTTTTCCTTCTGTAGCCTCCTAACATCTTTGTACTCACGGAGTCCTTTTTCCAAGGACCATAATCTCTCCTTTTTTTGATGAGTTTTATCCAGATCTCTCTATTCAGACAGGCTGGGCATCTTTCCCCACCAATTCATCTTACAGCACATGGGGCCATCTGATCCTTCACCTTTAAGAGTTTTTTCTTGAGCAGTGTCCAGAGTGCCTGAAATCCCTTGCCCTTCGGGACTGCCTCCCTAGGGATTCTCTCAACCAGACTCTGAAAGAGGCCAAAATTTGCCTGCCAAACCTCCAAGGTGACAGTTCTGCTGACCCTCCTCCTTACATCTCCAGGGATCAGTTCTTTTTTCACCAAGGCTTGATTTACAGGAGACCAGGCTTCCTAACAAGGGATGAGAAGAGCTTATCCCACAGAGGTAAAAGGGGTTTAGGACAGAGGATATCAGGGCTAATTAGCAGAGCTTTCAACTATTATTTCAACTATTTCTGATGCAGCCCAGGATGCTGGTGGCCTTTTTGGCCACCTGGGCACATGCTGGTCCATGTTCAGTCGGCTACAAGAAGCACTCCCAGGACCTTCTCTTCCAGGCAATTTTCCAGCCACTCCTCCCAAAACCTGCAGCATGTACCGGGGATTTTTGACCAAAATGCAGGACCTGGAACGTGGCCTGGTAGAGTCTCCAAAGCACAGTCCAAAACCTTCACAGTCACTTTGGAAAGTTCCAACTGGAGGAAAAGAACAAAAAGTCTCACCCCCAGGGTATCATTGTGTTCGAGGTTTACCCAGAGGGGTCCTGCATCAGCCCAGGATTTTGTTTTCAAGGCAAAAGCAGTGAGAGCAGAGAGACACCAGAGAAGGTCTGGAAATGCTGGGGTGAGAGTTAGGTGGGAAAGCAGGAAGGGTGACAACAGCCTGAAGGGAAGGAGCTGCAGGCATGCACAGTGTAGGACAGCCTGCAGGAGAGGTGGCCAAGNTCCATATGGGCAAAAACCTCTCTGTGTGTTCTAAGGGTAGGAAAAATTTACCCTCTGAGGGTAAACAAAGAGTGACAGCCGCCTGACACCATCCAAATAGCCCTTGATCAGATTAAGATGAAATGACACTCAAGGTCTTTTTCTGTACAGTCAAAATATCAGTTCTGTTGCTTCAACAATTAAAGTTTATTTTCAAGAAATTGTTAGGGAACACAAATCACCCAAAGTTATGTATGAATATATATAGTATAAAAGCACAAAAGTAGACACTTCAGTGTTCATGCTGTGCAATCACAAAGGCTGATTGCTTGGATCACAAAACCCACATACTCAAATGACATCTCAACAATCCAATCCCCTCACCCCGTGAGTCCAAATATCACAAGGCATGATGCTATCATAAGGCAATGTCATAAGGCAATGATACCATGATGGCTACAAGCTAAGCATCTTCATTCCAGTATCTTCAGTTCAGGCAGTGGTGATATGTATGATGTGCAGAGTCCTTTTTCTTCAAGCAGTGTCACCTCCAAAGCTAAGGGTTCTGTAGCAACACCCTTGGGACTGGATGTACCTGTGAATTGAGTTCTCCAAAAGCATTTCTAATTCAATTGTTCAAAAGGTGCATTTGACAAACTGTTGTGTTTTAGGGTAGGGCACTCCAAATTACAGAATTATTGGTGGCATTGTATGCAGTAACTCTGTACAATGATCACAAACTTCACAGCAGTAGAGCATAACAAAATCAAATAAGAATGGGAAACGTACACAATAGCAGCAGAATTATAAATACAAAAAGAACTTGTAATTAATTTTGTCTCAGTTTTAGTCCTTCTACGGATGTTGGCAACCTTCAGATATCCCAGAATGGAGGCATTGATGGGTCTTCAAATGGCAGCATTGACGGAAGCTCTTCCCACAGTCGGGACACTTGTAGGGACGTTCACCCCTATGGATCCGTAGGTGTCTGGTGAGATTCGAGCTGTATGCGAAGCCCTTCCCACACTGGGGACACCTGTAGGGTTTTTCCCCAGTGTGGACGTGTTGGTGATTAATCCAAGAGGTGCTCCTGCTGAAGGCTTTCCCACAGTGAATGCAGGGATACAACTTCTCTCCTGTATGGATGAGGTGACGCCGTGATAAATGGGAACTCTGGGAAAACTCCTTCCCACACTCCAGACACTTATAGGGTTTCTCTCCCGTGTGGATGCGGTGATGGCGTGATAAATTGGAACTCTGGGAAAACTCCTTCCCACACTCCAGGCACTTATAGGGTCTCTCTCCCGTGTGGACACGTTGATGCTGTGATAAATTGGAACTCCGGGTAAACTCCTTCCCACACTCGGAACATTTAAAGGGTTTCTCACCCGTATGGATCCGTTGGTGCTGGATAAAAGATGATCTCCTGATAAACTCTTTCCCGCAGTCAGGGCAGGTGTAGGACATGGTGCCTGTGGGATGGTGTCACCCTTGGACCAGATCCGAGCTGTCACTAAACCGTCTCACACAGTCAGGACATCTCTGGGGTCTCTCACCCCAATGGATTTTCTGATGGTGGAGATCGGCCAAGTGGATTCTAAACCTTCTCCTGCGTTCCTCGCTGATGTCAAACTTTTCTCCTGGATGGAAACAATGATTTTTCACCAAAATTACACTTACACCATAACATTTTCTATCCTTAGGGCACCTAGGGAGGTTTTTGCCCATCTGGAGTCATCCCGTGTTTGAGAAAGAAGCCATAGTACAGTGACAAAGAAGAGTTTGGGATTTTTGTGTGGTGGTGGCAGCCAAAACCTACATCAAACATACTGTGGCTGAAAATGGAGTGCAAGGTGGAATAGGGAGGTTGCCCATAGAGTTGGGCACCCACTGATCACCCTTTATTTCATCTTTAGGAGCTACACTGGCACACAAAACCCAACGGGCCCATTGTGTGGGGCAGGGGGTGCTGGGGTTTTCAGCCACTCCTGTCTTGAGCTGTGATGACACAATTGTACTGACACTGCAAGAGGTAATTTATGATTCCCCCATTGCTGTCTTAAACTCCTGGGGTGATTTTGAGGTCTTATATCTCAATCTACCACTTTGGTGGTTCCCCATCAGGGTACCAAATCTTCACCACGACCTTGGGATTCCCCTATTGCACCCCCATCCAGGATGAGCTGCCACCCACTGGGATGAGTTGGGGTCTCCTGAGATGTTTTGGGAGTCCCTGACTGTGGC
Organism: Florisuga fusca; assembly: GCA_038090715.1. Classification (NCBI taxonomy): domain Eukaryota; kingdom Metazoa; phylum Chordata; class Aves; order Apodiformes; family Trochilidae; genus Florisuga; species Florisuga fusca. The sequence goes on along the minus strand of JAAWXA010001106.1, from coordinate 1,817 downwards.
TCCTGAGCTGTGCAATTATTAAGTCCCCTGGAAGGACTCCGGGGTTGCCATTGTTACCCCTGGCTCCAGGGTGATTTGAGGGTCCCCAGCTGCAGCCCCCAAACACTCAGGATGACTTTGGGGATCCCCTATCACAGCCCTGCCCACCAGAATGTATTGGGCTCCCCCTGAATTACTTGGAGGGAGATAAAATCACAGCTCCTCCACCCTCCAAAGCAGTTGGAGGCTCTCCAATCCCACCACCCTCTCTCCATTGATAAGTTTAGTTCCCCCTCCCACTCATCCTCCCCACCCTCCCCATCTTGTGCTGCAAGCCCCCAGTTTGGGCAGTACTGGGATAACCACCCCCCTCCCATCACCTCCCATCACCTCCAGTACCTGCAGGGGGGGCACAGCCCAGGCCGGTGGGGAGGGGGGGTCGATGCTCTGGTGGTCACCAGTTGGGGGGTCCCGGCTGCGGGGTCGGGGGTGTGGGTGCAGCCCCGGGGCAGCAGAGCAAAACCTCCCAGGAGCTGCAGCGTGATCACAGGAAGCAGCAGGGGGAGGAAGAAAAGGTAGGGAGGGGCCTCGGGGGGGAGGGACCTAATCCCAGGGGGTGAGGTTGGAAGTTGGCAGGGAGGGGACACCAGGCTTGTGTCCTGGGGGGTTGGGTTGTGGTGCCAGGACTGGAACTGTAGCAGCTTCCAGAAGCTTCTCACAGGAGACACCCCTGTGGCCTCCCCTGCTTCCAAAACACCACTGCACTAAACCAAGACAGTTTAAAACTTGAAAACAGGACTTTTAGATTATATATTAGGAAGAAATTCTTTACCATGGGGGCTGTAAGGCAGAGGAACAGGTAGTCCACAGGAGCTATGGATGCCCTTTCGCTGGAAGTGATCAGGGCCAGGTTGGAGGGGGCCTGATCAATCTGATCTAGTGGGAGGTGTTACTGCTGTCTGCAAGGGGATTGCAATTAGATGATCTTTAATATCCCTTCCAAACTAAACCATTCTATGATTCTATGATTGGTGACTGGCTCCTCACTCCTGTTTAAAGTGGCAATGCTCAAAAATGTCACTATCCATGCTCAAAGAGTCAGGGGCTTTTTGTTAGCAGGGGTCCCTGTAGTCTATGGGTCTGTATTTCAGTTCGGTAATAGCTCATTAATATGTTAATATTATGAATATCACTACTCTCTTTTTTTTTTTACCCAAGAAACAGTGTGACCAAGATAAGTTGTGGGGAGCTGTGGGGAGTGCTCCTTCCCATCACTCCCATCTCTCTTGCACGTATCTTGATGGCCTGTACCAAGGAGAGGCTGTTGCCTTCTTGGGATGTTTTTTCCCAAGAATTAGAACCCGTTTTTTTTCTAAGTCTTACTGTTTCACTGGGATCACTGCTACGTGATCCCCATTATTCTTTTGCGTTTTATTCTCTCTTTCATTATCTTTTATGTGATTTTCCACCACATTGTAATTTCTTTCCATTACTAAATGGCATGAGGACTCTGTGGTCTGTGCTCCCCTCTCCACTGGCTCCTGCTGCCCTGTCACTTGTATGGGGGGAATCCTCGTCTCCCCTCTGTCCCCCTGGCACCGGGCTGGCCTCGCTCTGCCTGCTGCCCAGAGGTGCCTGGCTCTCTTGTCCCTGAGCCTGGGTTCTCCCAACCAGGAGAGCCAACTTCTCTCCCATCTTCTCTCTCAACCAGGAGAAATAGAAATTATTTATTATTATTTATGTGACTTTTTCCTAAAATTGTACCTGTTTCAGTTAATAACTGACATCACCCTGGTGCAGGGTGCTCCAGGGCTGCAGATCCACATCTGCCCCTCTGT
>JAAWXA010001105.1:0-11351 GCA_038090715.1 Florisuga fusca | reverse complement strand
TAAAGACTGCAGTACTACCTCTCCAAGAGCTGCCCAGTCAACCCTGATTTGAGTAGAGCCAGAAAGAGACTCAGAAAAGCTGGCTCTGTCTCTCTCCCTACACAATACAGTTGTAATAATCCCATCTACTGGGTCTCCTGTTTAAAACTTCTGAATTAAAAATCTTATTTGACTTTTCCCTATAACAAAACAACAGACATTAAATTCCAGTATTGCAACTGAATTCTTTTTTAACCCTCGGTCTACAATGTCCATTAAATGATTTAAAGTAGTTTCTTGTTCTCTACAAGTTAGGTTTTGCTGTTGAAAGTCCTGTTCTCTAGAAGTGACATATCTCCTTTTGCAGTACAGTCCTCTAGAGAGAGTGACAGAATTATTTTTCTGTGAGAAGGACTATGTTAAAGGAAAGGAGAACATGAAGATGTAACCAAAAATCCTCAATTCTTTCTTCCCTGGATAAATCATCTGTATTGAGCAGTGTCTGCAGGTTAGCCATCTACCACAGAAACACAGAGAAAGCAAAGCACGTGATGGTGCTCAGTGTTTCCCCAAGCCAAGGGGGGTGCCTGGTGCTCTGCAGGCAACTGCAAATGCTGGAAACTGGATGCTGTGCACTACAATAAATTCAAATACCTGTAGAGGCTGTGTTCCCACCCATTTGTGTTATAGGGCACATTCTGATATTGTGTGGGTGCTCACAGACATGAGCTGGGGCGGTGTGAAGGGAATGGGCAGTTTTCTTGGCGTGATGTGATGGCAACTGCCATAACCCCATGCTGCCATGACTTGATACCATTCCTCTGTGGGGCAGATCCAGCATGTTCAGTGTTCTATTCTGTTGTAAAAGCTGATACATTTCATCACATTTTCTCACCAGCACATGAAACCTTTAACTTCTTCCTCTGTTTCAGGGTGACAGGGGAGCTCCTGGCCTCCCTGGACAGCCAGGAGATAGAGGTGTGCCAGGAATTGGGCTGCCTGGACCCCCTGTAAGTAGCAAAGTCACAGAATCACAGAATCATGAAATGTCAGGGGTTGGAAGAAACTTCTGGAGATCATCTAGTCCACCTCCCCCTGCCAGAGCAGGTTCAGCTAGAGTAGGTTTCACAGGATGGCACCCAGGTGGGTTTTGAACATATCCAGAGATGCAGACTGCACCACCTCTCTGGGCAGCCTACTCCAGTGCCCTGTTACTTTTTCAGTAAACAATTCCTTTATGTTTCAGTTGAACCTCCTATGTTCCCACATGTGACCATTGCCCCTTGTCCTGTCACTAGTCACAAATGAAAAGAGTCTGTTCCCATCATCCTGACACCTGCCCTTTAGATATTTGTAAACACTGATGAGATCCCTCACAGTCTCCTCTTCCCCAGGCTGAGCAGATCCAGATCTCAGCCTTTCCTCATATGGCAGATGCTCCAGTTCTCCAGTGGCTCTGTGCTGGACCCTCTCTAGCTCAAGACCTCCTGCACCTGAAAAAGATGAAAACTTCCCCATGACCATCTGGGGAATTCATTGCTTGTGCACAGATGTGCCAAGTGCCTGTGGGATGTTTTACCCTCTGAAGATGAAAACTATAAACTGGCTCAGAGGTTGCAGTGTCTACACATCTGTAGTGAGGGTTCTTGGTGAATCCAGTTTTAGTTGACAGAGAAAGGCAGAAAAGTGCTGTGGGGGTGATTTACACTGCTGATACCATTGGTACTCATGACTTTTCTTCCTCATCTTGACAAGTGAGATCTGTCCTGAGCCAGCAGGTTTGGTCTACTGGGTAGATGTAACCTTGCTGTTACTCCATTAGAAGGGATAAGTGTGACACACCTGCCTACATCAGTGACATAGTCAGCACTCTGATAGAGAAATACAAAATCAGATTGCTTAAATTACTGAATTCCATGATAGCCATCGTCCCTGTGACATCCCACAAATATTTTGTTGGACCTCGTCCAGCTCTGCCCTCACCTGTTTACCAGTAGACCACAGAGTTTGCTCTGGAAAGTTTGGATTTTCATATCACTGAGGTTTGATCTTTGCAGTACCTGTAATCATAAAACCATAGGGTTGGAAGGGATCCTAAAGATCATCTAGTTCAACCCTCCTGCCATGGGCTAGATGTAACCTGTCACTAGATCAGGTTACTCAAAGCCAGTTCCAGCCTGGCCTAGAACATTTCCCAGGAGGGGGCATCCACTGGCAGCCTGTGCCAGTGTCTCAGCAACCTGATAGTGTAGATTTTCAATTTAATGTCTAACTTAAATCTCCCATCTTCAACTTTTAAACCATTTCCCCTTGTCCTCTCACTATACATCCATGTGAAAAGCGCTCTCCCAGCTTTCTTGTAGGACCCCTTCAGATATTGGAAGGTTACTATAAGGTCACCTAGGAGCCTCCTCTTCTCCAGGCTGAACAACCCCAACTTCCTCCACCTGTTTTCATAGGGAAGGTGCTCCAGCCCTCTGATCATTTTAGTGGCTCTCCCCTGGAGACATTCCAGAAGCTCTATGTCCTTCTTATGCTGGGGACTCCAGAACTGGACACTACCCCTAGTGGGGTCTCACAAGAGCAGAGTAGAGGAGGAGAATCACCTCTCTTGACTGGGTGTCCATATAGCCCAGGACAGGGTCTGTTTTCTGCAAGCACAGCAGCTTTCAGCTCCTCTTGAGATGAGGGGGATTTGGGAGGGCTCTGGCTGTAGCCCTGCTCAGAGTCCTCCAAACATGCACTGAATTTGGATCTGAAATAAGTTTAGGACACAAAATTCTTTCCTAGCTGTAATTGCTAGAGGATGCCTGAAACTTTGCATTCTTTTGCATCCCCTGTACATGCCACCACACTGTGCCAAACACAGTCAATGTTTTCATGCTCTGGTAGTCTAGATACAAGTTTCCAGTTGTACTACAGGATTAGTACAGGAAATTACCTTGAAATGATGAGTCATGTTGTTGTGCAGTAGTGGTTGACAAATCCAGCTTTCTGAGCTGTGTCTCCACTTAATATTTGCTTTCACCATGCTGAATTTTTACCAAGGTAAAGCAGACTGGGTCACTGATGTTTCACATGGTGACTGTGTCATAGCTTTCGTGGTTCTCATGGAGTTATTGATGACTGAAGATTTGCTGGGTGTTACTTGTTATGGTTTATCCAAGGAGCAGTGATGTTCTTACTTTTCTTAATGTTCCATCAATAGAATTAAAATTTAAATGAAAATAGTAAATTAGTATCTGGCTTGTTTGAAAGACACTAGGCTGTGGCTGGTTTTTAATTACTCTTTAAAAATTCAGTACAAGGATAGATGAGTTTACTTCTTCGTGCTGACATAGAGATGACAAAGTTTTTCTTTCTGGGGTTTTAGATTCTGCATCTCCATGAACACAAATGGCTAAGAACTTGGATTCAAATGTTGACATCACTCGTCTCATACCTGAAAATTAGTTTTTTGTGCAGTCACTTGTTTGACCGTTGTCAGGATGAGCAGCCACCTACATACCACACTATTACAAATTAATTTTTATTTAATTATTTACCTACTTCATTGAATACTTTTTTTGCCAACTGTTGTGATGGTTTTCTTCACAGTAGATTCATCATAACCTCAGTTCCAGTGTAGAGATTCTGAAATTTGAAAGAAACCCTGTATAACCTTGAATCCACCAGGCTTTCACAAAAACTGAGTCCCAGGGAAAAAAAAAATAGAAAAGACAGTGGAGAGGTGTCAGCTTATACCCTTTTTAGCAGTGCCACAAAATTGTGTGTATAATACTTACAGCTTCAGAGCTAAGAGCTGGCAACTCTTTGAGTCCTTCCTCACCCTATTTTTTCCTTACCCTCTCTCAGGCTTTGCTCCCTGCATAAGACATATACATAGATGAAGATTTTTTTTTACTTTATCTGCTGAAGTATTTACTATTTACAGAACACTGAGCCATAAACTGGGTGTTAGTGGAGTATGTACTTCTCAACTGAACCAGAAGAAGGGACTGCTTGGAGAAACAGAGTGAATTTCCATGTTTATGCTGGAGTTGCCTAATGGATACATGTGCTGCATAAGTAACAGGGTTTTGCTCTTGCTCTGCCTTGCCCTGTTTATATTACTGTGGGTTCAGAATTGTGTATTTAGCCTTTGCCTGGGCAGAATATTAAGGTATCTTGTATGGAGGATGGTAGGAGGATTGGTGAATTATTGTGCCTGAAATAGATGCCAAAGAGAGAGGAGTCACAGTGTGAGCCAATTTATTCAAACACAGCCCCAGAAATGTGAGATTAAGCCTTGTTTTGGGTGTGTTTGGAATACCACATAGACTCATCCATGCTGGATATGGGTACTGCATCACTTCTATGGTGTTCCTATAGAAGTGGAGACCTTATAGGGGCTCATACTACTCAGCTGCACCTTTTGAAGTTATACCCCAAATTAACAGCATGTGCAAACCCACTGGACTACCTGCTTTGACCTCATTTAAAGAGCACACTGGTCCTGTGGAATGTTTTTCCTTGTGTTGGAGGTAGCTGAATTTTGGGGATTTGGGGGAATTTTCTTGTCCCTTGCCAACAGATGAGAGGGTGCTGTGGTTATGTGTCTTCAGGTCCATCCAGTAGTGAGGCTGAGCACTTATTGCCACTGGGTATATGCATATGCCATGCACACACATAAACATGTACATGCATGTGTACATGTACATGTACAGACCAACACAGAGGACAGTGCCCTTGTCAGCACTCATATAAACCTAAACAGCACTCTCAGACACATGGGCAAGGATGTCTTGATCCCACCAATCAGGTCTGAAGACCGCTGGTGGAATATGTGCATGAAAAATGGATCTTTCCAGCAGATGGTCTTGGACATCTACTTTGCCCAGTACCCAGGCCTCTGCTCCCCAGTGTCCTCCCATTGCTGGCACCTGGACCTGTGAGTCCAGTTACAGATTGGATTTAATGAAAATATAGTAAGTGGGGTAACATCATGCTGGTGGACAGTCAACCAGTGGGGCTCCCCCAAGCTCAGTTTTAGGGTCAGTGCTCTTTAGTGTTCTTACCTATGATCTGTATGCAGGAACTTAAGGTACCTAAGTTAGTTTACCAATGATACTAAACTATGAGGTGATAGTGGACTCCCTCAAAGGTAGAGAGACCTTACAGAGAGATCTGGATAGACTAGAAATCTGGGCAATCACCAGCTCTGTGAAATTCAACAAGAGACAGTGCAGGATTCTCCACGTCGGACAGGACAGTCCTGGCTATACATATAAACTGGGGAATGAGAGACTGGATAGCAGCCCCATGGAAAAAGATCTGGGCATTTGGGTTGATGGCAAGTTGAAAAGGAGTCAACAGTGTGCTCTGGCAGCCAAAAGGGCCAGCTGTGCCCTGGGGTACATCAAGCACAGCATCCTTAAGCTGGGCGAGGGAAGGGGTTGTCTCACTCTACACTGTACTGATCCAAGCCCACCTTGAGTGCTGTGCATAGTTTTTGGGTGCCTCAGTAGAAAGAGAACATCAAACTGTTAGAGTATGTCCAGGGGAGGGCAACCAAGCTAGTGAAAGGTCTTGAGGGCAAGACCCATGGCTGGGATCACTTGTTTTGGTCATCTTGAAGAAGAGAAGATTGAGGGTGACCTCATCACAGCCTACAACTTTGCAGCACAGGGGGAGGTTCTGATCTTCTCTCTTTGGTGACCAGCAAAAAGGTTCTTCACTGGGAAGGTGATCAGTCACTGGAACAGGCTGCCCAGAGAAGTGGTCATGGTACCAAACCTGTTAGAGCTCAAGGAGCATCTGGATAATGCTCATGTTGACAGTGGTCATATGGTTTAGTTTTAGGCAGCCCTGTAAGGAGCAGGGAGTTGGACTCAACAGTTCTCATGGGTCCCTTCCAACTTCAGCTGTTCTATGATTCTATGACTGTGGTGACAAAACACAGGGCTCAGTCAGACAAGCATCCTGTTAGCACACAGCTGACCTCTCTGAACCCTTTTGTGCTGTTTTTTTTTTCTCACATTTTATCCTTCATGATCCACTTGTATTCCTTTTTTTTCTGCCTTTGATCCTTCCCCTAAACATCCTGCTTTATTACACACTCCAAAAATGTCTGTGTGAGCAGGCTGTCAGACTTTCTGCTTTTCCTCACCCTTCCTTGTCCAACTTTTGTTATTTTGGTACTTCAGGACCCACCCTGTTCAGCCAAGGAGAGCGTGTGTGTGTTTGTTAATTTTAAATGTTTTGATTGTTGCATCTTCTCTCTTTGCAGGGCCCTATGGGACCTCCAGGAGACAAAGGATCCTTGGTACAGTATGTCTTTCTAACTACACCCAAATTTTATGGGAAGGGGACAAGAACATTAATTTTTCTAACTTCTGATTTCATGCAGGCGTGTTTAATTAATTTCTTTTTGCCCAAGGGTGGCAGGGTCCCAGGGCAGCTTACTCTCCAAAGCAGATTTGCAATTTATTGAGTTGTGAGAAAGAGTTGATTGAGACACTGGGCATGATAACAACTTTTCCCTTCCCTGTCAATATTCAAAAAAAAAAAAAAAAAAAAAAATGAAGGCATGTAACTCAAGGTACACTGCTGTTCCTTTTAGCCAAAGACTCAAAGGTTTAAAATACATTATTGTAAAGCATTTTTCTTGACTCTTACAGAAAACCCTGCATTTTGGTGTTCACCAAATACATTTAGTACACATGCAATTTTATAAGGATTGCAGTCCATTAGTGTGAGACAAATACCTGTGTACTGTGGTCTCAGTATACACTGGCATGAATTGCCAGCCCAACAGCCAGTCCTAGCCAGTGTACTAGCTTGGTACTGAGGAGCTGGACCTTCTTTTCTTCTCTGCAGTCCTGTGCTCAATCATATTTTCTCCCTGTTCATAAAATTGCCCCCCATAAAGAAACATCATTACTTTTCCAATCAAGGTCTGTGAGACTTCGGTGGTGCACGGAAAGTCCCTTGAGGCACAGAAATGACTGATACTGTGATAGTACAATGTGAGATTTATTTCTTTCTTAATAAACTCTCTCCTAGTTGTTGAACTGGTAGTTAATTTTGTTCCCAATAGCTATTGGGTTGAGGATTTTTTCTCTTCAACTAAGAAGCACCTCATAAGTACTGTACATGTGATTGGGTTTGTCTGTTCTCTCCCTACCAGGGTCCCCGAGGTGTACCTGGTATTCCTGGACCACAGGGGCCTCCTGGGCAGGATGTAAGTAAAACAAAAGTGTATGTGCTTGAGAACTTTGCCAATGCTTGAATGTAATTTCCCTAAAAATTGTCCTCATAGTCAACTGATGTCATTGAGTGTTACTGGGATGGTCCAAGGGAGATGATTCACATAAGTGGAGCTCTAATGAGTTAGGATGTCAGGGGGGGAAACAGTTCTTCTAAGGAGGGTTGTCACAAGGAAAGTGGTGGACTTTACCACTGAACCGTTTTAAAATGACTGGAGAATGGACTTGGCAGCATATGCAAGGGAGGAATCCCAGACTGGAAAAGGATGATTGTTAAGCAGTGTAGAAAGCTCTTACAAGCTCTTGAGATAAGTAACCTGTAATATTTCTATGGAAACAGGGCAAAAGCTGTTAAAGAGCTCTTCATTGAGTTCATTTTACTGATACTACTGTGGATGAGAGATGGCATTTTAAACTCTTGGTGTGTTGTCCTTGCTCCTGCCATCTCAGAGGGCAAGTCATGGAGATGAGGAATAGAGAGAAACACAGCAGACTCCCAGATGGGAAGCTGACCCCTCTCACTCTCTGGCTTTTTTGCAGTGTTGAATTAGAAAGAGGAGAGGTGTTTGTTTTGTGTTTTTGTTTCTCTGCTGGTCAGCCAGCTCTTTGATGTGGAAAACAGTCCTAGAGGAAAACCAGCAAGGAGGCTCTGAAGATTTCGAAGGACTTCATCTTTGGATTTGTGCCTGCTGAAGGAATGCTGTGGGTGGGGGACAGTGGCCTTCTGCAACTCCTCTTCTCAGCTCTGCTTTATGGTTCTGTCGTGCCTGAAATGGGTACAAGTTTTCAGGATATTCATGGCAAGCAATTTCATCCTGTGTGGCTTTTTTGACACACACTAGCTAGCCTAAGGGGTGTACTTTCCTAAGGGGTGGATCTCCTTCTTCCTGTAGTGTTTGGAGAAGAAGGTCTAGTTTTCTTCCCATTTACTTTGTCCCAAGACACAACTGATTATGGCCACAGTATTCCTCCACAGTCCATGATAATAGGAATGGTCCTTTGCCTCCATTCCTCCTGTGAATCTGAGCGACCACAGATTCAGGATTGGTTGTGACCTGCTGACTGCCCCTACATCTCCTCACCTGGTCTCAAGATTTTTAATTCAGAAGTTTTAAACAGGAGACCCAGTAGATGGGATTATTACAACTGTATTGTGTAGGGAGAGAGACAGAGCCAGCTTTTCTGAGTCTTTCTGGCTCTACTCAAGTCAGGGTTGACTGGGCAGCTCTTGGAGAGGTAGTACTGCAGTCTTTATATCTTTTCCCTACAGAAAATTCCCCAAACAGAACCATTTAAGCTACTTACAAAACACATTCGCTTTCCCAGTGTTTTAATTGCACTCAAAATATCTTTTAGGAACTGGTTGATCACCTGTTGACCCAATTCTCCCAGTGTTTCAGGAGTGCAAACCTAACTTCAGGGCACATTGCAGCATTTTTTGGTATAGCAGCAGGGATTCCTGTCTCTACAAGATCCTGCCTTTGCAGTCTCTTCATCTCCACTTTCATTTCTGACTAGTACAAGAGATTTTTTTGTTCTGCATTTGCACTCTTGTATATCAGCATAGTATTCATGTAGGTTTTTGAAGCATGCCCATTTTTGTACTCTGTTGTGTTTAAACAGTGTGTCATCAGTTAGGAAAGCTCCAATTTGAATTGCTAATATGAAATTGCCATGCAATTCCCAAGCCATTCAGTGGCAATAGCCTTAATGACTTGCTACAATGTCTTGGTTTTTGCTGTGCTCTTTGCAAATGTATTCCATGCTTCTCTGAGACTGAATAATTCTTTTAAATCGCATTTACATATACTAGGTTATTCTCTGCTTTATTTTTTCCAGTCGCAGATTCATCAGATGCTCTTGGAAATATTTACTACAAGATGCTGAATTTCCTGATACTGCAGATCAGATTTACAGTTGTATTTGGGGAGATGGAAGAATCAATATTTCTTTTGCAATAGATTTGGCCAGAATTATCATGGGTGCATAGATTTGGTTTCTTCATGGCTACATTCTAGCTTCTTTCTAGTTCCTTAAAATATGTGCCATATTTTCTGTAATAATACTGCATAAGAGCACCTCTTGAAACATCTGTTGGCAGCTTAGTTATGTATCAAGAGTACTCTGTATGGTAGTGTTTTATTAAAATTTAGGTTTTTAAATCCTTGTCTAGGTTGACAATAGAGTTGTGTTGGTTTGGCTTTGTTCTGTTCCTCTTAGCAAAGGTTTAGTACTTATTTGTCCTCTAGAGTTCAATGTGTCCATAAATTCCTACAGATTCTCTTCTTCTAGGACAAAGATGGGACATATTTTCTTGTCCCATAGACATTATATTTTTTTCTTTAAATTTGCAAATTTTTTTTTTCCCGATTAACTAATGCTTCTGTTCTTAAAGCCTGAAAAGTGCTTCCTCTAGGCTTTTTTGTGGTCTTTATTTTTCACTATACTAGGACAAATTTGTTCCGTAACAGGACTATTATATATTGTGCCTACTTGCTTTTGGAAAAAAAAAATTCCAAATCACAGTCTAAGCTGTCAGTATTCCTCTATCTGGTATTAAAACTTTATAGCTTTAGGTACCTTCTTTCAGAGAAATTTCCCAATTTCATATTCCAAGTTACAAAAAATATTTCTACATGCTAAGTGATGTTATGTTCATGGCCACCTCCTCCAGACCAGGTCCCTCCTGCTTGGCCTGTGGTGCTCAGGACCCAGGGTCTCTGGCCAGGTGGAGGGATGCAGCTGCTGCTTTCATGCTTTTAGGTTCAACCAGTAACAAAGCTGCACATGAATCCCAGAGATACAGACATGGACACACAGAGGACATGGCTGATCACACAGATTGCCACAGACATGGTGCTGCCTTCAACACCACCAATACTTACAGGATTCACAGACAACATCATAACCCTGCACTTGTGTCACCACAGCCCCAGCAATGCTATGGGCTTGGGGAAGAGTGTCTGGAAAGTAACCAGTGGAGAAGGACCAGGGGGTGGTGACCTACAGGGGCTGAATATGAGCCAGCAGCGTGCCCAGGTGGTCAAGAAGGCCAACAGCATCCTGGCTTGTATCAGCTGTAGTGTGGCCAGAAGCACATGGAAGTGATTGCCCCCTGGACTTGGCACTGGTGAGCTTGGACCTCAAATACTGTGTTCAGTTCTGGGGCCCTCACTACAAGAAGGACATTGAGGTGCTGGAGGAAGTCCAGCAAGTCCAGTAAAGCTGGTGAAGGGTCTGGAGCACAAGTCTTTTGAGGAGCATCTGAGGGAACTGGGCTCAAGGAGATCTTATTGGTCTCTATAATGACCTGAAAGGAGGTTGTAGTGAAGTGAGCACTGGGCTCTTCTCCCTAGTGACAAGTGGTAGAATGAGAGGAAATAGCCTCAAGTTGCTTGAGGGGAGGTTTAGATTGGATATTAGAAAAAACTTCTTCACTGAAAGGGTTATCAAACACTAGAGCAGGATGCTCAGGGAGATAGCTGACTCACTATCCCTGGAGGTATTTTAAAATCATGTAGATGTGGTGCTCAAGGCCATGGTTTAGCACTGGATTCAGCAGTTAGGTTAATGGTTGGACTTGATGATCCTCAAGGTCTTTTCCAATCAGAATTATTCTGTGATAAGCACAGACAGCCAGGCCCCCTCCCTCTCTTCAGCTGGCAGAAGGTGACTGGTAGTGGCACACACACACAGCACTCTAGGTTCACACACATATTTGTTGATCCTTTGAGCACTGGCATAGCCCCTCTTTCCTGGAACCCCTGCCCAAATCCCAGACGCCTTTACCCATCCCATGGTTTCCCTATTTGCCTACTAATCCATCCTTATGATCACTGCAAATATACAAAACTTGTCCCTCATGCACCCCACATTTGTAGTTCTCCAAGGGCATGCAAGCATGGATCCATTGCCCACCTGATAACCCAGAGGGGACCCAAGTCCTCCTGCTTACTACCTTGTCCAGCTTGAACTTTGCCAATGAACACAAAACCACACCACGACTGGGTAAGATGCAGACACTCTTCCCATCCCAACTGGTACCAGACACACAGGGTGGTGGTCCCACACCAGTCACCAGTGTGGAGCCCCTCACTCACATGACCTGAACAGTGGTTTTGGGAA
>JAAWXA010001100.1:0-11551 GCA_038090715.1 Florisuga fusca | reverse complement strand
GTTGTTTTGGGTTTTTTTGTGCTGCTTAGTTGGAAAAGGGAACACAGTGTGCAGTGGTGGGTGTACCACAAAAGTGGTTTGTTCCAAACAGCTCTTGTGACCAGAGGAGAGCATTTTAGAAGAAAACTCTGTGTTTTCTCCATGTAAAATAAAATACACAGAAGTCTTTTACTGAAGGAATACAGCTGTGGTCTCTTGAATACCATTTAGCCTGCTGCTTTACAGTGTCTTCCTCAGAGAATGTGCATGTCATAATGCTGTCTGGGATACAGTGCCAGGATGTTAACATAATCAAGCTCAGGAAAATCACTATCCCTAAGGTTTGCTTCTGAACACCATCCTTGTTGGAGACAAAGGTTCCACTGACCATTGCGTAGGGACCTTCTTGACCCTGGTGTAGTGAATCCAGTTGTCGATCCCGTCGACCTAGACAGCCGTGTAGGTGGTCATGATCACCTGGTGAGGACCGTCCCATGTCTCCTTCAGTGGCTCCACTGACCAGTTCCTTATGTAGACTTGGTCTCCTGGAAGGATGTCGTGGGCCGGATTTTCCAGGGGTAGGGGTCGGTTCCACTGCAACGCTCCTCTGAGTGCTGTAAGAGTCTTATTCAGAGACAACACATAATTTAATATCACCTGATCCCCCACCAAATGAGGGTCCCCCTGGTAGGTAGCAGCATGGTAGGGTTTGCCGTACAAAATTTCGTACGGACTTACCCCTATCCTTTCCCTTGGTTTGATTCTAACCCTTAACCGAGCTAAAGGCAATGCCTGTGGCCACTGGATTTTTGCTTCTTGACATATTTTCTTAATTTGGTTTTTCAGTGTTTGATTCATCCGCTCTACCTTACCACTTGATTGGGGCCTCCAGGGTGTGTGCAGATTCCAAGTTATTCCTAGCGTTACAGAAATCTCCTGCACGATCCCTGCAGTGAAATGAGGACCCCTATCGGATGATAGCCCTAATGGCACCCCAAATCTAGGGATGATTTCTTTCAGAAGTGTTTTTACCACTTCTTTTGCCTGATTGGTCCTGCAAGGGAAAGCTTCTGGCCATCCCGAGAATGTGCACACATATACCAGTAGGTATTTGTATGCTTGGGCTTTTGGTAACTCAGAAAAGTCTACCTGCCAATAGTCTCCTGGTTGGGGACCTACCTGCAACTTACCCATTTGAACCTGTCTCCTTACCACTGGGTTGTTTTTGATACACACCGGACACATTGCATTTACCCTTTTTGCCAATGTTAACATCTGGTTTGAGAATATTTCATTTTTCAAAAATTTTACCATTGCCTCTGCACCCCAATGGCACTTATTATGTTCTGTTTCCAACACCGTCTTCATGACTCTCACTGGTAGAATCACCTGTCCTGTTGGGGTCACATACCAACCCTTAATGTTTTTTCGTGCCTGCAACATCTGAGCCAGCTTCTCGTCCTCTGGTGAGTAATGTGGTTTGTCTTCCATGTGTGCAGCTGCAGGGTTACTCCGGGCCGGTATTAAAGCTAATTGAGTCCATACCTTTCTGGCGGCCTGCTTTGCCACTTGGTCTGCTTGTCGATTTCCCTGGAACTCTTTTCCTGGATCGTTCCGATGTCCTTTGACGTGCATCACCGCAACTGCCGATGGTTTATAAATTGCTTCCAGTAACATGATTACCTCTTCCCTGTGTTTGATTGTTGACCCCTGCGAATTAAGAAGTCCCCGCTCCTTCCACAAAGCCCCATGCACATGTACCACTCCAAATACATATTTGGAATCAGTCCATATGTTGACCCTCTTCCCTTGGCTCAGTACCAAGGCCCTTACCATAGCCCAAATTTCTGCCTTCTGCGCTGACGTTCCCGGGGGCAAGGCTTTCGCTTCCACTATCTGCTGCAAGGTGACCACTGCATACCCTGCATACCTGATGCCTTCTTCCACAAAGCTGGAACCGTCCGTGAACAGTTCCCAATCGGGGTCCGGCAGTGGCTCATCTTTCAGGTCCTCCCGGCTGGCGTACACTTGTTCTATTACCTCCACGCAGTCATGTTCCAGCTCTCCTTCTTCCTGGGTGGACCTGAGAAACTCTGCTGGGTTAAGGTGATTTGTTATTTTTAGTTCCACATCATCCTGTTCCCTCAATTGGGCCTGGTATTGGAGCATCCTACTTGATGAGAGCCAATGGCCCCCCTTTTGTTCTAATACTGTTATGACCATGTGGGGTACATAAACTGTCATGTGCTTGCCCAATGTTAGCTTGCGTGCTTCCTGGATCAGGATTACTGTGGCTGCCACTGCTCTTAGGCATCCGGGCCATCCTCCACTTACTGAGTCCAATTGTTTGGAAAAGTACCCGACCGGCCTTTTCCAAGACCCCAGTTTTTGAGTGAGTACCCCCAAGGCTAACTTTTGCCTTTCATGTACATACAGTTGGAAGTCTTTGGTTAAATCCGGCAAGCCCAGGGCAGGTGCTTCCTTGAGGGCCTGTTTTAATTCCTGGAACGCTTTATCTTCCGTGGGTCCCCACTTAAATCTCGGTTCCTTCATAGCCTCATACAGTGGTTTGGCTGTCAGTCCGAAGTTGGGGATCCACAGTCGACACCAGCCAATCATTCCTAGAAAAGATCTTAATTCCTGGTTATTGCGGGGTACTGGAATTGCACATATGGCTTGAATACGATTTACTCCCAAACGACGGACTCCCTGTGAAATTTCACATCCTAAATAAATGACCTTTTGTTTGACCAGCTGTGCCTTTTCTCTGGATACCCGGTATCCAGCCTGTCCCAGCATATTCAACAGTGCAATGGTTAACTTGAGGCAGAGACCCTGTTCTATGGTCCCCAAGAAAATGTCGTCCACATACTGCAGTACCACATAAGAGAGATGCGAATCTTTTACCTGGGTAGTTTTCCATTCCTCAAGTTCCTTGGCCAGTTGGTTACCGAATATGGTGGGTGAGGATTTAAATCCTTGGGGAAGCCTGGTCCATGTGAGTTGGTGCTTTCGTCCCGTGTCGGGGTTTTCCCACTCGAATGCGAAGATGTTCCTGCTCTCAGGTGCCAGGGGTATGCAGAAGAAGGCATCCTTTAAATCGATTACTGTAAACCACTGAAATTTCTCAGAAAGCGATGTTAACAATGTGTATGGATTTGCCACCACGGGATGTATATCTTTAGTGATAGAGTTGATTGCCCTCAGGTCCTGTACTAACCCGTAATTGCCATTAGGCTTTTTGACTGGGAAGATGGGGGTGTTGAATTCAGATTCACACTCCTGCAAAATTCCTAAACTTAAGAATTGAGTTATCATGGGAGCTATTCCTTTCCTAGCTTCCAGGCTGATGGGATACTGTCGCACCCTCAGTGGTTGAGCCCCTTCTTTTAATTCCACTACCACTGGTACTGCCGCTTTTGATTTTCCTGGGGTCCCTGTTTCCCAAACCCATGGTGCAACTGCTTTTTTAATTTCCAATGGTATCTCTTCCTTCTCTACTTCTTTGATTACAAACAATTTTGCCAGGTTTTCCTCTGGTATTTCTAGTTTTACCCTACCTTTCTCAAAAATAATTCCTGCCTGTAATGCTGAAAGCAAGTCTCTCCCGAGCATAGACTCTGGGCTGTTTGGCATATACACAAATTGGTGATCAAATTCCTTTCCCCCACATTTTATATCAAGTGGCCGCAGGAATGTCCTTTCTTCAACTTTCCCACATACCCCAACAACCAATATCGTAGAGTCACTTAGAGGTCCCTTTAATTTGTTCATTGCCGAGTAACTAGTCCCTGTATCTCCCCTGAATTCCATCGGTTCCCCTTCGACTTCTAATATAACTTTAAGATCGTCATCGAGTCAGCTCTGGTTCTGGTAATTCCCCATCATAAAGGCTTGAGCGACCCCTTGTGGATTTCCCACAAACGGATTCAATCCGCCGGGATTTCCTCCATTACCCAGGAAGCCCCCCCTCACCGGAACTCCCTGGTTGAGCGGACATTCGTTTTTCCAGTGTCCCAGTCCTTTGCAAAAGGCACATTGGTTAGGTCCTAACCTTCCGCGTCCCCCTGTATTCCCAAAACCCCCAAAGCCTCTACCCGTTCCAGCACTACCCCTCCCCCTGCCGCGACCACGACCTCTATTGTTCCCATATGTCACTTGCTGCAAGACCGCCAGCATGCTTGCCTGCTGTTTCCTAGCTGTCTCCTTTTCCCTATTATTATAAACCTTCCATGCAACCTCCAATAACTTTTCCAAATTCCGTGTATCTTCTCCCTCTAACTTCTGTAACTTTTTCCGAATATCCTCCTGAGATTGACCCATAAAAATCAAAGCCAGCTGCAATTTACCCGATTCAGCCTCCACATCTAGATCTGTGCATCTTCGTGCTGTTTCTTTTAGCCTTTCTAAAAGTCCCGATGGTGATTCATGTTTTTCCTGTTTTACAGAATACAGCTTAGACCAATTTATTGTTTTTGGAATTCCCTCACGGACCCCTTCTACCAGTAGATCCTGGTAGTTTTTTAGTGCTCTGTATCCTGCCAAAGAATTGGGGTCCCACTCAGGGTCCTCCCTCGGTACCAAATCGTTTACTGAACCTTGTGCTATTTGCATTCTAATTAATTCTCTTGCCCGATTTGTCATCGCCCTGAACACCATCTCCTTTTCTGTAGAATCCATAATGGTGTCCAACAACACCTGCATATCATTCCAATCTGGGTTTTGTGTTTTAATTACCATTTTCACAACCCGAGCCACTTTCTCGGGATTTTCCCTATACGCCCCCGCCGACTGCTTCCATATTATTAAATCGTTTGGCGAAAAAGGAACCTTTACCATCACCCTCCCTCCATCTGCTCCTACTGCCTCTCGCAGCGGAGCCATCAACTGAGGCTGCGACAAACCACCTTCTCTCCCCAGCCTCCCCCTCCGAGTCCGCTCCGCAGGCGGCGTTCTTGGCTGATCGACCCAATCCTCCTCCTCTACCTCCTCCTTAAGTGAGAGAGGAGGAGGCGTTCTAGCCGGATTTACCGGGGGAGCCTCAGGAGGTGGCGCGCTTGGGGCGACTAACAAAGACACATCCTCCTCCTCTTCCGAGAACCGTATTTTATGCTCTTTACAACCAACGCATTTATCATTTTCTGCTTTCATGGTTCTTAACAGTCCACAAGCCTCTTGCCACCCAGGTTTTTCTTTTAGGTAATAGAACAAATCCAAATACTGTATTTCATCCCATTTCTCTTTTTCCCGCAAGAAATTCATCATAGAACTTAATATTTCAGGAGTTATTGTAACATTCCACGGCCACTGCATTCCCCCCATTTCATATTTAGGCCACACATGATTACAATAATCAATCGAAGTCCTCCTCTACAATTCCTGCCCAAAATTACCCTCTTTCCAATGCTTTAACAAACAACTGAGAGGCGAATCCTCAGGAACATCTTTTTCGTTACAAGACAGAGCTCTGAAAGTTTTAAACTGTAACATGCTAATCCTCGTACTTGCGCACACCCACACACAAAAACCAATATGCGGCGATCACCAAATTCCTGTACCAAATACCAAACCTGCCGGGACTCGACTTCCACGACCGGCAAGTGCTGGAACTGCACAGCCTTGTACTTGCTGTGTCTTACGACCAGCGCCTAGGCTTCCCAATAACCAACCCTTAATACCAACCGACCTATAAAGAATAAAGCACCTTCGGGCTTACCTTATGGTCGTCCGTCGGGCGCGGGGTCGGGCACAGGTTGATGTCTCCTCCAGGAATCACCTGGTGCCGGCTTGGAGTGGATCAGCACGTGAACTGCCCCAGCCGCCCCCGGAGTCCCATCTGGGTCGCCAGAAAACTGTTGCCCGAAGTAGAGACACAAACCAACAGTGTCGGTTTGATTCAAACTGACACTCTGTTGGTTTGTGTCTCTACTTCGGGCAACAGTTTTATAAAACTCTTAGCTATTTTCTTGCTTTTACTTCTCAGCTTCTCTCTAAATGAGTCCAATGTTATTTGAAAAAAAAGAATCTCTGAAAAACAGAGAAAAAGCTGTGATACATTGAAACCTTAGTGCAATTTCTGTTAGTAGTGCTTCGAGCTTCTCTTTCACGTGGGGCGAAGTTGGAATTGTCAAGCAGTTTCTTGGAGATAGAGGTTTCCATTCGCTTCTCAGCATTCTTAAGGCATCTTTTGCCTAAGTAAAGACCAAAAACTCCCTTATAGGCAGAAAAAGCTCTCATATTAGAAACCCCTTCACACGAAATGATATTCCCATATTCTACTCTCCCTGGACCATTTTATAAGTCTCTAAGCTATTTTCTTGTTTTTACTTCTCAGCTTCTCTCTAAATGAGTCTAACATTATTTTTTCTGGAAAGAATGTCAGAAGCAGATAAATGTCTGTCAAACGTTCATAACTTTAGTCAAATGTTGTTAAAACTACTTTGGGCCTCTCTTTTACGTGCGTCGAAGTTAGAATTGTCAAGCAGTTTCTGGGAGCTACATGGTTCCATTCGCTTCTCAGCATTCTTAAGGCATCTTTTGCCTAAGAAAACACCAAAAACTGCCTAAAAGGCAGAAAAAGCTCTCACATTAGAAACAACTTCACACGAAATGATATTCCCATATTCTGCTCTTCCTGGACCATTTTATAAAGCTCTAAGCTATTTTCTTGCTTTTACTTCTCAGCTTCTCTCTAAATGAATCTAACATTATTTTTCTGGAAAGAATGCCTGGAAGTAAGATAAATGTCTGTCAAACGTTCATAACTTTAGTCAAATGTTGTTAAAACTACTTTGGGCCTCTCTTTTACGTGGGGCGAAGTTAGAATTGTCAAGCAGTTTCTGGGAGCTACATGTTTCCATTCGCTTCTCAGCATTCTTCAGGCATCTTTTGCCTAAGAAAACACCAAAAACTGCCTAAAAGGCAGAAAAAGCTCTCACATTAGAAACAACTTCACACGAAATGATATTCCCATATTCTGCTCTCCCTGGACCGTTTTATAAGTGTCTAAGCTATTTTCTTGCTTTTACTTCTCAGCTTCTCTCTAAATGAGTCTAACATTATTTTTTCTGGAAAGAATATCAGAAGCAGATAAATGTCTGTCAAACATTCATAACTTTAGTCAAATGTTGTTAAAACTACTTTGGGCCTCTCTTTTACGTGGGGCGAAGTTAGAATTGTCAAGCAGTTTCCTGGAGATAGAGGTTGTCTTTCGCTTCTCAGAATTCTTAAAGCATCTTCTGCCTTAGAAAAAGACGAAAAACTGCCTAAAAGGCAGAAAAAGCTCTCACATTAGAAACAACTTCACACGAAATGATATTCCCATATTCTACTCTCCCTGGACTATTTTTTAAGTCTCTAAGCTATTTTCTTGCTTTTACTTCTCACCTTCTATCTAAATGAGTCCAAAATTATTTTTCTGGAAAGAATGCCTGGAAGTAAGATAAATGTCTGTCAAACGTTCATAACTTTAGTCAAATGTTGTTAAAACTACTTTGGGCCTCTCTTTTACGTGGGGCAAAGTTAGAATTGTCAAGCAGTTTCCTGGAGCTAGAGGTTTTATTTCGCTTCTCAGAATTCTTAAAGCATCTTCTGCCTTAGAAAAAGACGAAAAACTGCCTAAAAGGCAGAAAAAGCTCTCATATAGAAACCCCTTCACAGGAATGATATTCCCATATTCTTCTCTCCCTGGACCGTTTTATAAAGCTCTAAGCTGTTTTCTTGGTTTACTTCTCGCTTCTCTCTAAATGAGTCCAATGTTATTTGTAAAAAAAAAAAACTCTAAAAGAGATAGAAAAAGCTGTGATACCTTCAAATCTTAGTGCAATTTCTGTTAGTAGTGCTTCGAGCTTCTCTTTTACGTGGAGCGAAGTTGGAATTGTCAAGCAGTTTCTTGGAGCTAGAGGTTTCTTTCGCTTCTCAGCATTCTTAAGGCATCTTTTGCCTAAGAAAACACCAAAAACTCCCTTATAGGCAGAAAAAGCTCTCATATTAGAAACCCCTTCACACGAAATGATATTCCCATATTCTACTCTCCCTGGACCGTTTTATAATCTCTAAGCTATTTTCTTGCTTTTACTTCTCAGCATCTCTAAAAGAGTCTAACATTATTTTTCTGGAAATAATGCCTAGAATTAAGATAAATGTCTGTCAAACGTTCATAACTTTAGTCAAATGTTGTTAAAACTACTTTGGGCCTCTCTTTTACGTGCGTCGAATTTAGAATTGTCAAGCAGTTTCTGGGAGCTACATGTTTCCATTCGCTTCTCAGCATTCTTAAGGCATTTTTTTGCCTAAGTAAAGACCAAAAACTCCCGTTAATGCAGAAAAAGCTCTCACATTAGAAAGCCCTTCACATAAAATTATATTCCCATATTCTACTCTCCCTGGACTATTTTTTAAGTCTCTAAGCTATTTTCTTGCTTTTACTTCTCAGCTTCTCTCTAAATGAGTCCAATGTTATTTGTAAAAAAAAAAATCTCTAAAAAACAGAGAAAAAGCTGTGATACCTTCAAATCTTAGTGCAATTTCTGTTAATAGTGCTTCGAACTTCTCTTTTACGTGGAGCGAAGTTACAATTGTCAAGCAGTTTCTGGGAGCTACATGTTTCCATTCGCTTCTCAGCATTCTTAAGGCATCTTTTGCCTAGGAAAACACCAAAAACTCCCTTATAGGCAGAAAAAGCTCTCATATTAGAAACCCCTTCACACGAAATGATATTCCCATATTCTACTCTCCCTGGACCATTTTATAAGTCTCTAAGCTATTTTCTTGCTCTTACTTCTCAGCTTCTCTCTAAATGAATCTAACATTATTTTTCTGGAAAGAATGCCTGGAAGTAAGATAAATGTCTGTCAAACGTTCATAACTTTAGTCAAATGTAGTTAAAACTACTTTGGGCCTCTGTTTTATGTGGGGCGAAGTTAGAATTGTCAAGCTGTTTCTTGGAACTACAGGTTTTCTTTCGCTTCTCAGCATTCTTCAGGCATCTTTTGCCTAAGAAAACACCAAAAACTGCCTAAATGGCAGAAAAAGCTCTCACATTAGAAACCCCTTCACACGAAATGATATTCCCATATTCTACTCTCCCTGGACCATTTTCTAAGTCTCTAAGCTATTTTCTTGCTTTTACTTCTCACCTTCTCTCTAAATGAATCTAATATTATTTTTCTGGAAAGAATGCCTGGAAGTAAGATAAATGTTTGTCAAACGTTCATAACTTTAGTCAAATGTTGTTAAAACTACTTTGGGCCTCTCTTTTACGTGTGTCAAAGTTAGAATTGTCAAGCAGTTTCCTGGAGCTAGAGGTTTTCTTCCGCTTCTCAGTATTCTTAAGGCATCTTTTGCCTTAGGAAAAAACCAAAAACTGCCTAAAAGGCAGAAAAAGCTCTCACATTAGAAACAACTTCACACGAAATGATATTCCCATATTCTTCTCTCCCTGGACCGTTTTATAACTCTCTAAGCTATTTTCCTGCTTTTACTTCTCAGCTTCTCTCTAAATGAGTAAAATATTATTTGTCCCCCCCAAAAAATCTCTAAAAAACAGAGAAAAAGCTGTAATACCTTCAAATCTTAGTGCAATTTCTGTTAATAGTGCTTCGAGCTTGTCTTTTACGTGGAGCGAAGTTACAATTGTCAAGCAGTTTCTGGGAGCTACATGTTTCTATTCTCTTCTCAGCATTCTTAAGGCATCTTTTTTGCCTAAGTAAAGACCAAAAACTGCCTAAAAGGCAGAAAAAACTCTCACATTAGAAACCCCTTCACAGGTATGATATTCCTATTTTTCTCTCTCCCTAGAATATTTTTTGAAGCTCTAAGCTATTTTTTGTTGCTTTTATTTCTCAGCTTCCCTCTAAATGAGTCCAATGGTATTTAAAAAAAAAAACAACTCTAAAAGAGAGAGAAAAATCTCTGATACCTTCAAATCTTAGTGCAATTTCTGTTAATAGAAATCCTGTTAATTCACTTCTCAGCATTCTTAAGGCATCTTTTGACAAAGAAAAGACCAAAAATTGCCTGGATGGCAGAAAGAGCTCTCACATTATGAACCGGTTGACCAAAATGATATTCTGATATTCTTCTCTTCTTGGACCATTTTATAAAGCTCTAAGCTATTTTCTTGCTTTTACTTTTCAGCTTCTCTCTAAATGACTCCAATATTATTTTCAAAAAAAAAAAAAAAATCTGTAGAAGAGTGATGTGGCATATGAATGAAGAAGAGAGAGGTGGCATGTCAGGGTTAGGGCCTGCAAAAATTTTCAGTGGTCAATCTGTGAATTATTTTGCCACTCCCTTTCGTTCAGAGCTTTGAGAGCCCTATTGATCAAAACTGAGGTGTGGCTGTCAAGGGGTGGTATATTCGAAGTTTTTGGTAAAATGTAAACCCGTAGAGTGACTGTTGGTGGTGCTGTGGTCAAGGGTTCCTCACCCTCAACGTGAGGGTTAGGGCCTGTAAAATTTTCTGTGGTCACTCTTTGCATTTTTTTACCAGTTCCTTTCGTTCGGACCTTTCACAAGTCACTGTCCTGGTTTGGGCCTGGATAAACGTAATTTTCTGTAATTTTTGGTAATTTACTTTCGCTTTCAGGTCAGTCTCTTGTAAGTTGATGCACTTGCTGAAATTAACAGCCAGTTTCTCACAGTGTCTGCTTCTAGGACTGATAAATCTTCATGTTTATTGTTAGAGCTAGAGACTGCTATGCAGAGCCAAGGACACTGCTCAGCTCTGAGGAGAGCATTTTACCCTGCAGAAGGAGTAAACAGGTCCCACCTGAAACTCTCCTTTGGGGAGGACCGGACAAAATAGATGCCAGAATTGACCAAACAGCATATTCCATCCCATACACGTCATTCTCAGTATAAATTTGGGGGATCACGAGGGTCAAACCCCTTCCTGCCTTTCCTGGCCTTCCTGCCTGTCCCTGTTTTACTTCGGAATCTTGAGAGGATTCCGTCTGTTCCTCTGCCTGTGGTCCTGATCCATTCCAGCCTGAATCTTTGTGTTCCTGCCTCCAGCTCCTGACTGCTGCTGACTCCAGGAGTCCAGCCTGGACTTTCCCAGGGCTGCCCTGCAGCCTCCGTGGTGTTACTGGGGGTAAGGGGGAGGAACGTTGTACTAATTTTCCTGTATATTTGTAGAGATTTAGTAATTTTTCCTTTATATTATTACTGTTTCACCAAAGCTGTGTAGTTTAGTTCCCAACCCATAAGTCTCTCTCCCTTATTCTCTCTCCTTCCTTTATCAGGGAGGGGAGGGGGATTAATAGAGAGCTTCTGTTGTAAGGTTTAATTGCTGGCCCAGTGTTAAACCGTGAGATATATATGATTTATGCTAATTAGTTCGAGACCAGTTCAAATTTTGACTAATTTTATTGGAATAGTTGGAACTACAACTCCAGTGCGAGGAAAGCCAGAGGGCTCCTCTGAGAGGGAATCAGACTCTTGCCTTTGTAAAGTTCACAAGGTTGGAAATTAAACCAATCATGCCGTATTTTTGACATTCAGGGTATGTGATCTGTGACTTTTCATCTGGTATTAGTGTTGCTCTTTGCTTCATTCTTGGTAAGAGCTG